>CAUYQU010068561.1:0-86748 GCA_963574635.1 Cheracebus regulus | reverse complement strand
GTTGGCTGCTTGTTTGTTATTTTCATCCCTTATTCCTTCTTGTCTCCATTGTTAAGCACAATTATTGGCATAAAAGAGGTTTTTAATACCCATTTTTAGACTGCATTCTAGCCTGGGCAATAGAACAAGAATCCCGTTCTCGCTCCCTCTTTCTCTTCCTCTTTCTCTCTTTCATTTTTTTTCTTTCTTTCGCTCTTTGTTTTCCTTTCTTTCAAAAAAAAGAAAAAATAAGGTGCCATACATATAGAGAGATTATAAAAATGAATCAATTTATGAAGGAGAGATGAAATAAATCCAATATGAGCACAACATGCCTTCTTCACCAAACACCAAAGAAGAAAACCAAATGGATACTAAAACTCCTGTCTGTAATTTCCAGATGCCAAAGATTAATCCGCAAATCATCTGCAGATAAATATGTTTCATAATCACTATTAATAGAAATTGAGTTGATGTGATATGTATGAGCATTGGCAAATATTCTTCGTGGACTGGCCTCAACCATTAGATCCATAGGCCTAAAGACTGGCACCTGTCAATAAGACACAAGAAAAACAGAAATTACAAAAGGCTCAGTTTCAAATAGCAATTAAGATTCAGAAAACTTCATTTTAGTTTTTGAGAACATAAAATAGAACAATATTACATAGATTTAATTTCAAAAAGTAACTGATGTTGATCCTTTCAAGTGTTGAAATGGGAAGAAGAAAAATGAACAATGTGGATAATATATCTTCTTTTACTGGTAGCAATACTATTAGAATTTGAAGTTCTTAGTTCCAATTTCAGTTGAAAGACATGCCAAGCTAATAAATGTTTATGGTTTAAAATAAAGAAGCTAAAAAGAAAATTAACCCATAACAACCAATTCTTGGTATTTTTTTAGCTACAACTAGAAGATGTTATCTACACCTACTTTTTTGATTTCTAAACAAAATTTACCTTGAAACTTGACCTTGCAATAGCTAACATTACAAACCTGAGACTGAGTCTGATGGCATGAAACACTGTCTTGTGTTTGAGTCCTGCATCTGTCCCAGGCCAAAGTGAAACCTCTATGGAGGTCAGTTTCTATGTTTAAATGAGTTATTCAATGTTCTACCTGATTATGCAATTATCGGGAAAGGGGAGACTGACTGTAATTATTTCTGTTCAAGCTCTGCTCAGGGTTTGCGTTATATAATGTGAACACAAACAGTATTTGTGATTTTTTTTCCTTATGTACTTACTCGTAGTGTAGTAACTGTAGTAGGATCTCTATACCTTCCATCTTCCTCTTTCAAGTTATACCCTTCTGGTCTTTTGTCCCTTTCACTGATTTTCCATAATTTTATTGTTTTATCTGGGAAGAAAATAAAGAAAGTCCTTAAAATAAAAGGGTAATACTGAAGAAGAAGAAAAACATTTTAAGGCATTTAAAATAGGCTATTTCACATTTCACCTAAAATAATTCCATTAAAAAAACCCCTCTAATCTTACTAAAAAATTTCCTGTCATCAGCTGAATAAAACCATACACACACAGAAATAAAGAACAAAGATCACAAATTTCTACATTAATAGCACTCATTTAATAATTCCATGTGATAGTCAAATCAAGTCACAGCCAGGTCTCTATCCCTATCCCTTAAAAGTAATTAAAGCTAGAGGGGAAAAACTTCATATGCATGTGTGGTGTATGCAAACACATATGTCTATACCTACATGTAAACATATACTCATATATGCTCAACAATGAATTTTTAAAAATTTAAAGGGAACAATGAAGTTGATTAAGACTGCCTATATGTACAATCAAAATAGTAAAGCTGGTCTCCCTTGCTCTCACTTCTTAGTGGATCCTATCAAAGACTCCACAGAGGCCTCTAAAGGACTGGATGCCTCTTTTGTTAAACCTTTCCCCCTCTTTTATCAGGGTTCATAAAGTAGGAAACGGGGCTTGTAGAAAACTGACTGATTAAAGGCATACATCCCCAAGTCCTTCAAGAAGACAAATCCCTGGTTATCAAGGATATATGCAATGGCATCTGTTTAAAAACAAACTTTTGTTTTACAATTAAGTTTAGATTTACAGAAAAGTTGCAAAAATTGTAGTGTTCCCTATATCCTTTACCCAGTTTCTTCTGTCAACATCTGTTTGTCCAAACTAAGACATCGACATTATATATTACTATTAACTCAACTATAGACTTCACTTGGAGATTTAGTCAGGGTTCCCACTAACATTCCTTTTCTGTTGCAGAATTCAAATACTACTCCATTTTAGTCATCAAGTTTCCTTAGTCTCTCTGCTTTTAAGTTTCTCAGACTCGCCTTATTTTTCTTGATCTTGACAGTTTTGAGTAGTGATGGTGAGGTACTTTGTAGAATATCCCTCAACTGGACTTGCCTGTTTCTTCATGATCAGACCGGGACCATGGGTTTTTAGGAAAAGAACAGAGAGGTGAAGTGACGTCTCATAGCACTGTTCAAGGGGATACATAGTATCAACATGACTTACAGCTGGTGGTGTTAACTTTGGTCATATTTGGTTAAGATAATGTTTGCCAGGCCTCTCCACTATACAATTACTCTTTCACCCTTGCCATATGCTATTATTTGGAAGTGAGTCTCTGAAAGTCCAGCCCATATTTAAAGGGAGAAATAAGTTAAACTCCCTGTAGGGAAGAGCATGTATCCACATCTTATTTAGAATTCTCCTGCAGGAAGCATCCCTTCTCTCCATTTATCCATTGAATAATTCATTTATATCACTATAGGCTCATGTATATTGATTTAAAACTGTTATAATCATAAAATACCATTCTTATAGAAAGGCGTCACATTCCTAATGATCTTTCATAAGCAATGGGTGTAACAAAATTGTTTAAAACAGTATATAAAGCCATTTTATAAAAACAGTTAAAAACAACTGAGAGAGATACCAGTGACTCTAGCCTGGTAATCTCTGTATCATAGAGAAGAATGATAGTTGCCCCTATGGATGCCCTTCTCAATGATGAAGTATAAACAGAGAAAAGCTGCTAACTTTGATAATCTGTCATCTATTTTTCTTCTATGCCCTATGTGATCTTGTTTATAATTGTCTTGTAGTTCAGTCATACAGGTTTTCTATGTGCTATTTACTTTATAAATGTATACAATTTATAGACAGGTATAAGCCTGGCCTAAATCTGTATTTTGAGAAGTATTTGTGGTGAGGATGACAACACCCCTGTCCCTGGCCCAACTGTCTTGTGGCCTGTTTAAATCCATCCTCTTTATTAAAGATCCAAATAAAGAAACCACAATGTATTTATAAAACTTTCAGATGAGATGAAATTAGTTTGTAGTACCTAATAGTGTTTACAGGAAGAAAGCTCTTTAAAAATATTTTTTCCCATTAACACAAACAAAGGACACATAAGAATTAGGATAGATATGTTATTTCAGTATAGTGGGGACACGGCAGGCAGGAAATTGTTTCCCTGAATTATCAACACTGACAACTAAAGCACTGTAGAAGCTGCAGAAGAAGAGAGTTCCTCTCACCACAAGCAGCGGGTATGAACAAGGAAAACCATGCTGCCGTTTCCTTTGTGGGACTGCAGCTTTATGTAAGACCCTAAAAACTTCTTAACAAGACATTGTTAAAACACATCCTATTTATGAGTGAATTTTGTATTATTCATATATGTAAGACCCATAGTCAACAGGTCAGTTTCACGTTTTCTGCAGTGTATAATTCAGAGAGGCAAAAGAAGATTAAAGAAAAAGAGGATTAAAACACTTGAAGGAACATTAAATTAACTCAAGTTTTAAGAAGGTGACTATGAAGTCCTTTAAGTAAAAATGATCTGGGAAACCCAGTTCATGATGATCATGGAAAGCCAATGCGAAGATTTTTATAACATTAATTTTGGTTAATCAAACCTGGAAAGTTTGGTACTATTTTCCACCATTCTCCCACAGCTGTAGTTTTTATATACACCCATTACACTGGGAGGAGGGGGTGGTGGTGGTACTATGTTCTAACTCACAGAGAAAACTACACAAAATTATATAAAAGATATCACTCAGAATCAACAGATGCTGTCATTTTTCTCTAAATTCCTCTTTCCAAATAGTTTTTCATATATAGTTCAAGTCCTACTCCTCCCATCCCTTTCCCATCATACCCAGATACAATAGTTCAAATGATTCTCATAATCTGCTTTATCCTTCCACATTGGACCCTATTATTAAAGCACTATTTTTAGCCTCCCCCCCCACCATTAGTTGTATTTAGTATTAAGCAACAAAAAACCAAAAGTCTGCAATGTATTCTAGAATGTCTTTAAATAAGATTTAATCCACACAAGTTGAAACAGGATTTGTTTCCAAATAACAATAGGAGGAGGGCAAGGAGAAGCATCCAAGAAACACACCGGCCATGAACTGACAAGTGTCGGAAGTGGATGATGAGGATGTGGGTCTTCACTATACTACTCTCTGGACCACAGCCTACATTTTAAAAGTTCTCTTTATAAAAAAGCTGATTTAGCACTACAAGCAATAAACTGCCATAAAATATTCCAATATATAAAATGTTAACAACACACTTCCCTAGGGACATTTACTTCTAAATGCAGAAATTATATAAATGGTTTAATTATGTATCATCTGATGCCAAAGAACAGTGTCTCAAATATCTGAAATACTGAACAGTGCCTAAAATATCTGAAGCTATTTGAAATAACTTAGTTTACCATATAAATTAAAACTGACCCAAGACTAGAAGCTAGCATATGGCAGAAGTAAACTATTCCCTCCACCCATGGTGCTGTGAGTTACAGACTTTAAATAGTTATTTCTGTTTATTTTTCTTCTAGTAAGGAGAGAGGGGAATACAATTTATTGTGATAAGAGAGAAGGCAGAGGGTACAAATCTCAATGGACTGGCTGGGAGAGCTTTCATGATCCAGCTACCCAGAACCTAAAGTATGTCCTCAGTCACTCTAATGATTCCCTTTAGACTCAAGACCCCAACCAAGTCCAAACAATTCACAGGAAAAAGTTTTTTATAACAACAAAGAAAAAGCACCCAACTCATCATAAAGGATTTTCTGACAGAGCCATTACTAACTTTTAATCCTCACTTAACTTTTCCTGGGTCAGGTGTGGCGGCTCACACCTGTAATCCCAGCACTTTGTGAAACTGAAAGGGGCAGACTGCTTGAGCCCAGGAGTTTAAGACCAGCCTGGGCAACACAGGGAGACCCATTCTCTACAAAAATTTTTTTAAAAAAATTAGCTGGGTGTGGTGGCACACACGTGTGGTCCCAGCTACTCAGGAGACTGAGTAGGGGAGGTCGAGACTGCAGTGAGCCATGATTATACCACTGCACCCCAGCCTGGGCAACACATAATGTCTCAAAAAACAACTTTCCTGGGCAAGTATAAAAGCTGAGGAATCTCCTTCCAGCCATGTGGATTGCTGGGAAGAAGCCAGTATGCTAATGGTAGTCAAGTAGGAGGAGTGCTCTCCTATAGAGTATCCTGGAATGGAGAGCATCCTTTGAGTATTTTCTATTTGTAGTTTGAAATACTTCATGTAGTTTGGGAACACCTATAAAATGGAGGACTGAATTAACATTTATTGAGCACTTTCACTCATGATATATGTAAAGAGTGATTTAATATTCATAATAATACGATTAAAAATTACTATCTCTAGTTTGCTGCTGAGGAAAACTCAATTCAGTGTTCGTAACCTGCCCAAGATTACGAGACTGAGAAGTGACAGGAACAGTACCTGTCCTAAATCCAATGGTGTAGCAGCCCATTCTTTCCACTACAAACTAGGGTGGAAGTAAACAAAAAATTGGTATCTGAGAATCTTTCAGAAAATCTAAAAACTACAAGTGAACAGTAAAAAAGTAAAAGTAGAGTTTACATTCTGTATAGAAGAAAAAGTCCTTTTTACAAGTATCTGTTTAATGATTCCTCTTTGAGAAGAATAATCTAGTCTACAGGATATGTGCAACAGATATGTACACACAGTGGGTGCATGGAAAGAAAATATGTATACTTACCATTGGTAGACAATAAAAACTGAGCAGCATTTTTCTGGGGTAACCACCTAATTTTGTTGATCTTTTCTTCTATTTCTAAACTTTTCAAGTAGTCAAACTCTGGCTCATGGCTCTGGAAGGTGCTGTAAACATTGTATTCTCCTCTGCTATGAGACTGGATTTTGTTCTAAAATGGAAACAAAAATATTTGGACCACTGTTGAAAAGTATTTCAAAAGAATCAAATATGTAATCAATTTCAAAGGACCCTGCAAATTCCTGATAGCCCATTAGCTGTGTCTTTATACGATTACATTTTGTTTTTTAATACTGCTAAAGACATTCAAGGAATAAATGAGAAAACTTACAGGGGGAAAAAAAGGCTAAATAAAGCTGAATAAATAGCTCAATTTATTAGGGAAATAATGACATTAAAACATGGATCAATTTGATTGCTAATTTACTGTATGTATTTAACAGTACGGAGGCATACTCATGAAAAAAACTCTGAGCACCCATAATAAGGGAGTTCATCTAAAAAGTCGTGATTAAAGAAAGCCTTGCCCAGAAAGACAACAAGCACATCTTGTTGCTCTGCCCACTTTAGGGTCAACTCCCAATCTGTTCTTTAATCTGACGTATTGTCCTTCTTTTCCTTTTTGGTTATTTCTCTGCTGAAAGCTTCTTTTAAAAAAAGCACTCGCGTAACTGCAGGGATCCCATTTAACTGCTATCTCCCACCCCAAGACCACCGTTACAGACAGCTTTGTTACCAATCAAGTCCGTGTTCAGCATTACCCAGCAACGGCCCCATACACCCTCACCAACTGCTTACTCCCCTTAAATTGGCTTTCTTATCTTATGAACCTGACACACCATAATGATTATTTCATTTAGTATCACTATGAAAGAATATAATTTAACCTATCTGATAAAGGGACTACTTGTGAATTACTTCAGTTAGCATTAATATCTCAGCAAAAGTGAGAATTATAATCATATTCACAATTTCATCTTTTGTCCTACTGTATCAAAGAACCACCTATGTAAAAAGTTTAAATAAAAAATAGAATTAGGTATTACTGACAGCCAACTATTTTAAGTAAAAGTGAGTTATCCAGTGAAACGTTTAGGACTTCTTGATAATAAAAACAGCCTATTGCTATTCTCCATATCAAAAAGAAACCTCACTGAATCATCTTTAAAGTCTGTTTTGGGTTGTTTTTTCCAGTAGCCTGACTATCTGGGTTGTTCATTCACGGATGGATGTATTTGAACCGTTGGACAGTAGTATCAATTATTAGAGAGCAAGTCTGCCAATGTTAAGACTGCAGCGTCCCACAAAACGATCCACATTGGGGATACACAGACGGTAAAAATCAGACTCAAGAGTCTTGGTCTCATCACCATACCTACACACCAAATTAGACAGCCTATTCCATTAACATATACATTATATATATATAATACTCCAATATCACTTTAAAGCTCTGCAATCTTCCACCTAAAATGACTCACCCAGTCTCACAAGGCTTACCATTATACTCTACGAGGAAACCGCAATACCACTAAGCAGGCAACTCAATTTTTAATATAAATCCTGCGTTTTAGACCGGTTTTTCATTTAACACTTAAAGAGACTATAGTATATAGCACTACGTACACTAGGGCGTAGAGGGACAGAATCCCCACATTCAAGTAACTTGTGTATGTCAAACTTTAGTCAAAGTAGAAACTGGTTATGGTCTACACAATTAAGGTAAGCAATATAAAGGGCCAAGGGTGAGCCACACATTGTATCTGATGAGTTAAGAAAGGCACAAACTACAGAACTATTTCTGGAAACAGAACATGAACATCTTCCTGTAGACTCAAGCACAACAACATGGGTCTACTAAACATGATCTCTTACAGAATCCAAAAACAAAATCATAGAAGTGTATGGCAGTTTCAATGGACTGCAAGAAGCACCATCTGTTTGCAACAGGAAATAAATATTTGTATCACAAAATGAGAAAATTCTGTCTAAAAAGTTACAGATGCCAGGATGAGCACATGCACTAGCCTCCCCTCTCTCTCCTGAAACTTTACTAAAATTACCGTAACAGAATTTTTAAAAACAAGTCCACAAGACAAAGAGTAATGGTAGAAATGACAGTGGCAGTAACAAAACAGAAGAGGCTATGAAACACAGGGGTACGAGTGTTAACTAACAGCAGACCACCAAGAGCTGCAGCAGACTTTTTCTAACACGTTGGGAGGGGATGTTTAGATTATAATGACCACTACAGCACCGTTCCCTGCACAAACCAAGTACAGTGAGCAAGCCAGAATAAAAAGAAACACAGCCATATACTCAACACTGAGCCACTCAAATGAGAATGCATCAAAATCGAAGGCAGCATTTTTGTTTTGAAACCTCACCTACAGTCACAGAGAATTGTGACACATCCTTCAACAATTCATACTGGGTTCACCTGCACAGCACTTTCACCTCCCTCTTTTCTTGCTCACCTTTATGATCACTATGAGAATCATCTTAACCATACAATTTGCACGGTATTTTCTACAGTAAATTTAGATGTGCTTTATTTCCCAGCACCTATAACAGTACGTGGCACATGTAACAGGCATTCAATAAAGATTTTCAAACCAGGACTCAGAATGAGATATGTCACATATTTTACATACATTAAAAACACAGGACACAAAACCAAAATCACACATTCTCAACACAGATGCAAACAGAATTTACTAGTATATAAAGGATATCATAACCAAGTTTTAAAGCAAAGTCATAAAGACGGTGTGCTGGCACAAGGATAGACCAATATGCCAATGAAACAGAAAAGACGGTGCAGAAACAGGCCTAAATGATGACAAAGGCTGCCTTGCTGGTCAATGGGGAAAGGATGGTCTTTTCACTAAATGGTGTTAGGTCAATTGACTATTCCTAGGAAATAAAATGAAGCTCAACCCTTCCCCTAAACCACACATGTAAACTGATTCCAGATGAATTAGAAATGTAAATGTGAAGGTACAAAAATTAAGTTCTAAGATAGCACAACCCAACAGAACTTTTCTGCACTGATGGCAATAGTCTGTATCTGTGTTGTCCAGTATGGTTGCCACTAGTCATGGTACTAGCCACACACCGAGCACCTAAAATGTGGCTACTGCAACTAAAGAAGTTGACTTTACAATTTATTTTTAATTAATTTATATTAATTGTTTAATTAATATATATTAATTGTTTTTAAGGTGGTAAGGCTGACTTCATTCAAAGAGAACCATAGAGACAGGGATCACTGCAACAGGGTCTTGCAGGAGGAAAGAATAGACTCAACTGCCCGTTAATTTAAATAGCCACATGGATCTAGTGGCTACAGTATGAGTCATCCACTTCTAAAACATGAGACTATCTTCTTAGACCTTGGGAAAGAAAAGTAGTAACCCTTAGAAAAATACTGATCAATTGTATTATATTAATAATCTCTATTTATAACTACACTAGTCAAAAAATGAAAAGGCAAATTACAGAATGAAAAATACTTCTAACAAATGTGTGTATTTTTTTTAAACAGATGGAGTCTTACTATATTGCCCAGGCGGGTCTCAATTTCCTGGGCTCAAGTGATCCTCCCAATTCTGCCTCCTGAAGTGCTAGGATTACAGGCGTGAGCCACTGCCCCTGGCTCCTCCAACAAATTTAACGGAGTAAGAGTTCATCTGCAGAAAGTGTAAAGAAAGTCTACAAATCAGTAAGAAAAATGACATACAACCCTGTAGAAAATTATAAGAGATTTCTATAGTCACTTCCAAAAGAAAATACCCAAATAGTCAATAAACATATAAAAAGAAGCTCTGGCCAGGAGCGGTGGCTCACACCTGTAATCCAACACTTTGGGAGGCCAAGGCAGAGGACTGCTTGAGGCCAGGAATTCAAGATCAGCAACAGAATGAGACCATCTCTACCAAAAAAAAAAAAACCAAGAAAAAAAAATTAGTCAAGTGTGGCGATGTATGCCTGTAGTCTCAGCTACTGGGGAGGCTGAAGGCGGAGTATCACTTGCATCTAGTAGTTTGAGGCTGCAGTGACCTGTAACTGCACCACTGCACACCCCAGCTTGGGCAACACAGAAATGCCCTATCTCTAAACAACACAACAATGCAATCTCAACGTGATTCAACAAAGTAAGTACAAGACCGGGTGCGGTGGTTCACACCTCTAATCCCACCACTTTGGGAGGCCGAGGTGGGTGGATCACCTGAGGTCAGGAGTTCGAGACCAGCCTGGCTAACAAGGTGAAACCCTGTCTCTACTAAAAATACAAAAATTAGTTGGGCATGGTGGTGCACACCTGTAATCCCAGCTATTTGGAGGCTGAGGCAGGAGAACTGCTTGAACCTGGGAGGCAGAGGTTACAGTGAACTGAGATTGTGCCAATGCACTCCAGCTTAGGTGACAAACAAGACTTCATCTCAAAAAAGAAAAGAGAAAATAAGTATAAACTTAATCCTACCCACAAAGTGTTAAATTTTGAAAGACCGATAATACCACACAAAGCACTGGCAAAGATGCAGAACATCCGTAAAATTTATACACTGTTCACAAGAATACAATCGGTGTCTTGTGAAATGGCCATTCACCATTCAGGGATAATGGCAGAAATGGTACAAAACAAAATTAAATGATATCTGATAGTTACTATCAACACAGGGAACCTTCTAGAATAAAGCAAAATACAAGTCATTCAATAAACTAAGCAGAAAACAAAAAAGAAATCTCAAAACTTTCTCTAATGATAATGATGGTCCTGGAGTATTTAAAGATTTTGCAAGGCCTTATTAAATTATATTCAGTAAGTTAATACTCATTCACCTAGTGCCTATTACATATTATATACTAAGTACAATTCGGGAGCATATCAGTCACAATTTCCTATTCAAAAAACAATATAGTGGGAGAGATACGTGGTTGCAAACAATTAGAAAGTCAAACCAAGCAGCATTATTCTTTGCCTGTAAGATAGTCAACATTTAAAGGAAATGCATAAAATACAATATAATGCTGTAAAACCTAAAGTTGTTAATCGGCTTTCACTCAGATTATCAAAGTAGCTAGAATATCTGTTTTAAACCATGCTACAGAATAGGTGATAAAGTTACATAGGAGGAATGCTTATTTATTCTACATTTTACACATTACTGAAAGGAATGGGGAAAAAAAACCCTCCATGTACATGAATGTGGACACACACAAACACTCCACAAGAAAACGGTGCCTTGCTCAGATGATAGCATTCTTCCCCAGTTATATCAGCAACCAAGGAATGGAGGCAGAGCTCAAGGCTCTCCAACCTCGTATCTCTCAAAATGGAATGTCATTCTAACTTGGACCCTTAAGGAACTGGTTTCTCTCTGATAGAAGATTCAAATGAATCCTACCTGATGTTAGATTTAAAAAAAAAAAAAGATTTTTATTACTTTTGTCTCTTTCCCTTTGAAGTTCATAAAATATAACAATCCCCTGGATCCTGTTTTATTCATGTGTTAAATATAATTTATTCTCTCAGGACAGGATAGTTTTGGGAATTTAATGAGTAAGTGAGTAAAGTTCAAATATTAGTTTCTCTTCCAAATAAGGATCAAGCCCAATCAATGCAAATTCTGTCATTTAGAAACAACATGATGCAGGTAAATGCATGAGGCCCCGGCATTCGAAGTGCCTGATTTCAGACTCTTCTCTGTGCCTCAGTTGGAGAAATAACAAATAAGAAAGGAACAGACTATCTTAAATGTCCTTTCCACTGGTAACATTCTAATAATAAAGTCCTCCCTAACCCCAATAAATTGACTATAGATGAAGTTCACTAGAATATTCCCCTTTGCAAAGGCACAAGTCAAATCTTTCTTAATAACTAGAGACTAAGAAACCTGCAACAACATCTGCTCTGATCAAGTATTTACTTTGAAAGGGTATAGACAGATATTTGAGAAAGAACCCAATTTCGATACATGTCAAAACTATCTACAGAACTCAACCATAAGATAGAATAGAGCAGAAAGACTAGTAGAGTTCATCATCCTTCAACAAGACTTTGAAAAGCTACAATACAGTGAAGTCCAGACACAACTCTGCAGATGACTGATTTAAGAAATGTGCATTTTAAATCCAAGTGAAAATTTTCAAAAAATAACGTAATAACCAGCTGAGTGCAGTGGCTCATGTCTATAAACACAGCACTTTGGGAGGCTGAGGTGGGTGGATAATTTGAGGCCAGGAGTTTGAGACCAGCCTGGTTAGCATGGCAAAACCCCGTCTCTACTAAAAATACAAAACTTAACCAGGCACGGTAGTGCACGCCTGTAATCCCAGCTATTCAGAAGACTAAGGTATAAGGATCACTCAAACTCAGGAGGCAGAGGTTGCAGTAAGCTGAAATCACGCCACTGCACCCCAGCCAGGGTAACAGAGCAAGACTGTCTTAAAACAATAATCAAAACCACCACCACCTGTCTGGCAATCTGAGAATGGGTAGGGAAGGTGGAAGAGAAAAAGATCACTTCAACACATAGTATAATAAAGTCTAAGTAAGTAATAAATGTAAAAGGGAACAAAAGAATGTTTAAATAATGTATGGGCAGAAAAACAAAAAGTTAAATAAAATTTAAAGGCAGCCAATCAACAAAGCTGAAAAACATAATGCCTCACAAGACAAAGAGCTGATGCCCTCTCACAATATGTGGCCCGTCCAAATTCAATAAATATACCAACAGAACAAGAGGGCACAGAAGAAGATGCTTTAATTACCTGAAGTATTAAGGGGTAAAGTAAAACCAAAATCCAATAAAGTAACATATTTTCAATCACCAAATTGCTATACTTTTATTTCTTTAGAAAGGTAGAAAAATGCAGTAACTGCAAAGGGGCAGCTCACCTCCCGACCTTGTAAAAAAAGACAGAAATAAACAATCTAGGAATCTAACAATCGAGACCAGATCAAATAAACATGTCATGTCATTACACAGATGGTGACACAGGAAAATTTAATGACATGAAAAGGTATTCATCACACAGTATATGAGGGAAAAAAAAAAATCCTACAATCCTAAATTTATAATCAGATTTTTAGAAAGTCAGACCTTTGGTATACATCGGAAGTTCTTACTTTTGCTTGGTGGGATTATATGTCCTTTCTTTGCTACTTACTCGTATAGCGCAACGAATTTAAAATTAAGAGGGAGAAATTATTAATAAGAATACAATTAAATGTTTTATATGTGTGAGGCTAGGGAGAGAATGGCAAGGAGAAGGAAAGGTAAATAAATTTCAAAATTACTGGGCATTATTAATTTCACAGATTTGGAGTTGCTTTTGGTGGAGAATTTCTTGGGAACAGGCTGAGCATACCTAATCCAGAAATCTGAAATCCAAAATGCTCCACAATTTGAAACGTTTTACTATCAACATGACACCACAAGTGGAAAATTCTACACCTGGCCTCATGTGATAGGTCATAGCCAAAACTGTGTTTCATGCATAAATTATTTAAAATGTTATATAAAATTACCTTCCGGTCATGTGTATAAGGTGTGTATGAAACAAATGAATTTTGTGTTTAGACTTGGGTCCCAACCCCAAGATATCTTCTTAAGTACATGCAAAGATTCCAAAATCCAAAATCATCTGAAATTTGAAACAATTCTGTTTCCAAGCATTTCTGATAAGGGATACTCAACCTGTATCAGAAATATGGTTAATTCAAATTTCTGCTCAACAGGTAAAATTAGGTATCTGTTGAACAGATACTTTAAACATTAAAAAACATTAAAAATATTTAAAAAACAATACATGATATTCTGCTTCTGGTAATACCCTAAGGAGCCCAAAAAGATTAACAGGTATCTGACAAGAATCTGATGGCAGGCTGGACAGAAATCTGGACACTAGAAGGCTGAACAAGAAGAGATGACTGGGCAAATGCATGAGTGAATACTAGGACTAGAACCAAGGCTGTTCAACTCTCAGTCCATTTTCCCCTCTAATAACACTACAGAAAAGAGATCACTCATTAACAGCTCATGCTAAAAAGTCTTAAGGATCACATACTTTCCTCATTAGGTATAAAGAGACTGATTTTCCTGTGTGATTTTTAACAGTTAGTATCATTACATCAAATAGGATCAAAGTTTTTTTTCATTTTAAAGTCAACAGCCAGCATTGTGAATATTCATTTAAATTTATACAGAATTAGCTTTTACCCACTTAACCTAGCAGCATGATCTTGGAAACGTTACTTATCCTAAGTCTCACTTTATTTATAAATTTTTAATACATCAAGATATAGTAATCATATACACATCTTTGTTATTTTGCTGTGAAGATTAAGATTTAGGGATAGCAGAGGGCCTGGCACATAAACTGCTGCTACTATAACACAGGTCAGAGTGGGCAAAGCCATGGGGTGGAAATCAGGAGGTGTGTCTTCTGCAGCAGGAAATCACTTACTTAAAACAATATGGCTTTGGATGAGTAATCTGGTACCTAGGCCCCCAGCTGGCAAAAAAGAGACTGCACTACCAGGGGTTATAAACTGGGGGCTCATGGATCATTCAACCCACAAGAGTCCACTGATCGAACCCAGGGATTTTGTAAACCTGGATCAGGAGAAAATGTACACATTTATTTTCACTAACCTCCAGCTAGATTCCAGCATTTCTTTTGACTATGGGCACAAGTAACAAACTGCACAGTCTTCGCAATTCTTGTGACTTTGTCACATAGAAATGACATTTTAATATAGTCCAGTTGTTATCCACTTAAAACACATATTACTCAATTATGAGTATTTTGGTAAAATATTTCAACTTTAATAATTTTTTAAATATTTTATGCAATTAAAACATTCTGGCCTGGCACAGTAGCTCATGCCTGTAATCCCAGCACTTTGGGAGGCCGAGGCAGGTAGATTATGAGGTCAGGAGATGGATGGAGACCATCCTGGCCAACATGGTGAAACCCCGTCTCTACTAAAAACATAGAAATCAGCTGGGCATGGTGGCATGTGCCTATAGTCCCAGCTAGTCAGGTGGCTGAGGCAGGAGAATTGCTTGAACCTGGGAGGCAGAGGCTGCAGTGAGCCAAGGTCATGCCACTGCACTCCAGCCTGGGTGACAGAGACACCATCTCCAAAACAACAAAAACAAAACAAAACAAAACAAAACACCCAACATTCTGAGAAATCTACAGGATTTGCCAGGCTATCAAAGGAATCCATGGAGCAAAAAAAGTTAAGAACTCCTACAAAACCTGACAAATTTTAGTTCTTACATTCTATGAATGCACCACATACATGCATATTCTGATTCAATAATCTTGAGGAGTAGGATAGAAATCTGCATTTTTAAATTTTATTATTGTTATTTTTCGAGACAGAGTCTCACTCCGTCCCCTAGTCTGGAATGCAAAGGGACCATCTCGGCTCACTGCAATCTCTGCCTCCCGGGTTCAAGCAATCCTCATGCCTCAGCTATATAGCTAGGGTTACACGCATGTACCACCACGCTCAGCTAATTTTTATATTTTTAGTAGAGACAGGGTTTCAACCATATTGGCCAGCCTGGCCTCAAGTGATCCACCCATCTCAGCCTCCCAAAGTACTGGGATTATAGGCTCTTCAGCTACAGCATCCAACCCAGAAATCTGCATTTTAAATACACGCAAATATCTTACACTCCGAAAACTAAAGACCATTTAATTTACATTTTATAAAAAATAAAGACAGTTAAAACCTGATAGGGAAAAAGAACTTATTTTATAGATAGAAACTCTGATTTGGAAAAAAACTCTTAAAGGCATTTTTTTTTCAGGTTCTCATGCATTCTTCCTGCTGTATTCCTTACAAATAAGCATCTAGCTCATGGATATTTACTTCTGTTAACAAAATAAATGAATATCTTCTTCCACATGAATCCTTAGGTAGCAAGACTCTCCACCGTATTTTTTTCTGGCTGTACAGCCTACATCTGATTGGCACACAGTAACCAGTACGTCAAGTAAATGCTGCCACATAATCAAAAACAGTAAATTCTGTTCCTTCAACTAAATAAACAACATACTAAGTCAATACCTTTGTATAAAGTATATTAAATTCTGTTAAACTTGTTGATTTTGAGCCCCATATAATTCAGAAAGAGAATACTATCATATTAACAATACTATCCATCTTTTGTGAAAAGCACGCTTTTTAAGGCTTCTTCTGTATCCAGTTAAAGTGTTTTGGGAATACCACATTGAGCATAAAAAAAGCCAGAGGGAATGAAATTCAAGACAGTTACCAGCAGCTCTAGAAAACAAAAATCAAAAGTCCCCATACTAATCTAGAAACATTTTACAAAAAGAAATGGAAAAAGGTACCAACCTCCCTTGTCACCTTACACCTTAACTGTCCTTTAAAACCACCCCATGGGCCCACACTACCTTACAGGATATAGCACAAAGTCTCAGAGGAACTGAAGATCTGAGCAACCTAATGTCAGTAGGAAACCAGCTATTCTGACAACTGCTGATCGCCTGATTTGAGCACTCATGGAAACAAAAAACATCCCTAAAAACTAGAGAACATCACCATTCACTTTAATAGCTGTTTGGACTCTTCCCCTCAAAACCCTGTATTAATATTTTCATTAACAAAAAGAGTACGCCCTATCATTTACTTTGCTGTCATAAGCTAATTAAAAGCTGCATCAGTAACAAGGGTCACTCATAGCAAGCCATGCTATAAAGAACACTGGATTAGTTATCAGAATTTTGGACTCTTACTGACCATGTGATTGGCTGTGATTACATCAGAGAAAATCACTTTACTTTTGCGCCTCATTTCTTTAGGTGTGCTGATTCTACAACACAGATTCCGTGTAGCAGAACACCTATACAAATATGCTATTTATAATAATGCTATTAAATGACAGCTAAAAATATTATCAGTCTGAAATATACTCAAACCAAATGAAGAGCCTCTGAATGACTACTCCGTTTCTTTATGTTATGACTGGGGAATAAATGGACAGGCAGCAAGAGGACACAGATACCAGCCAGGATCACAAGAAGGAGACCCACTACTTCTGAAGTGTAAAATAAATGAGGGAGACATGAGGGGTTACAGACGTCAAAGTCTGATGTGCCAAGTTTTCTGTTGCTGTTTTATCTTTTCTTCTTCCAAGTAAAGACAATAAACATGAGTGGGTGGAGATATTATGCTCACCAGTTAAGTTACACTTAGGAAAGAACCCTGCCACTAGGTAAGAGAATAAAGCCACAATAGATCAAATGCCAGTGTATTTTGCTAACAAGACTAGCACCATTATCAGAGTCTAAGAAACATAAGGTACCAGTGTACTCTGGAATGAAGATATAATAGCTAGATTGAAAATCGGAGACTCATATCCTCATCTGAGTTTTGCTATTAAATGAAGCAATAGAACCTTGTTAAATAATTTTTTTTCTGGGATTTTATCTACAAATTAGGAAAATATGATTTCTTTTCACATTTCAAATTGTAACACTACCTTACAGATATATAGATGTCAATTCATAAAATCTCATCCACTTACATTAGGTATTGAAACAATGGTGCCTCTAAGGTTAAAGTACACATATTTATGATCAATGACATAGATCCTGAAGACAACACTATTAAGTTCTAATATAAGACAGGGCTTTAAAATGCAGAAAATTAATGAGGCAAAATATACCAAATTAATAGTAACAAGATCAAGTTTCAGGAGTCAATCACCATCATCTCTTTACTTAATCTATCACTTAAAAACATACTGATATTTACACAACTAAGTAATTCTTAAAAGACATGTTACTAATCTGAGTTTCTACAAAACTCTCCGTCTTGAATTCTTAAGTATAGTTAAGAAGAATGAGACACATGAAAAGGAAGTACAATTTTTCCTACCAATGTCCCTTCTCAAAAAGTTATTCTGCTTATCTCTTACAAGAGTATGTATTTAACATATTAGCACTTTAGAATTTTCAGTGGGATTTCAGAAAAGAATTGTGGGAAACAATTACTCTTTAATGATTTTGTCTCATTTTCTAACACAAGTAAAATGTTTGAGCAATTTCAGTAACTACATGTTAGACCTTTAATTCCAAATTCATGTATTACTTACTAACAGCCTTTAGGAAAATACTAAATACTAATACTCTGACTACATTACTAAACCCATAAAGCAAACATTTCCCCCAATTAAAAAAAATTTTCACTCTTTTTTTTTCCACATTTGATTTTGACTTGGATAATAAACCATCACAGGAGATGAAAATGGCTTCATTCTCAGGTAAAGTATTTCCAAATTACCTTTTAATTGACAAACTTGTATTTTAGAATTGACAATGACACAATGCCCTCATTAAAAATGAAGACTTTCTGAAACTCTCAGAATGTTAAGTCTAGGGCAAAATCAGTTTTTACAAGTTCCTCTCAAACACTTTTCTTTATAATAAAAGTAAACTGTAGAGAGTCATTAACTTTCAGTAAAAATACAAGGCCAGAGAACACCTATGGGAAAATCTGCTCTAAACTCTAGATTAAAACATTCACATTTTGGTTATCTAGCATGAAAAACAGCAAAGAACACTGAAAAACGACACGTCAGAAGTTCGGGGTTCTGCTTGTTAGTTCTGCCACTAAGTAATAAAGTAATCTATTTATATCTTGACTTTCCCAATAGTAAATAAAGGGAAATTACAATGATCTGTAAGCTTCTATGTCAACTCTAAGTATGTCAAAGATTCTTATGATCAAGTTTTTGGCTACTTAAAAATGGAAAACTGATTTAGCCCCCCTTCCCACGAGACCACTCTTTGTCAAGCAAAGCTTGAGTCTTATTTTCACATTTTCTTCCAACAAAAAAAATCAATAAAAGGAGACATATTTAGTGTTTGTGCATCTTCTAATCAGATACTATTAATCATTTCTTTTAAAATTAAATTACCTACCTCACTGGGGTGTTGTGAGGATTAATTCATTAGTGTTTGTAAAGCACTTTGAGATCCTCAGGTCAAAGGCGCTATAGAAGTGCAAAGTAGTAGTATTATTACTAGATTCTTTGCTTATTTAAGGAATTTCACAATCCTTTAAAACCTAACTCTGTGTTATGATTTAGACATGTATTTGTAATACCCTGCAATTTATCCACATTACTTTAAACTCTTTTTTAAGATATTATAAATAGGGGCAGAATGTTTCAAAACAACTGATTTTAATGGTTACACTCTGATCTACCAATGGAAGGAGAGAACGAGTAAGAAAAAACTGAGTGTGACAAATTTTGTTTAGCAAAAAAATTTTACTGAGAAATCTGGTCAATTAAATTCAGAAGTGTGCCTAAGTCATAAGAAAAACAAAACAAAAGCCCACTTTAATTACAGATTCTGCTTCTCTTTATTCAAAAAGCTAGCACTCTACTTTTAAGTTACTTTACATGTATGTACATGCAATCGTCATTTAAACCTTTATATATGAATCACTGTAACACTATTACTATGAACTGATATCAAAATAATTGAGCTGTTTTTTCTTTAAACTAGCCTCTCACCCCTCAATTGTACAAAGCAAACCAAGTATTGAGAAGTCAAAGCAACTTTGCTTTATGCAGTTTTAACAGAAAAATTGTAACAAAGGGCCAAGGCTTCAAAACTGTTAAAATCTTGGATTATTATAACACTTTCTACCCCCTTCTCTAATCAAATATTTTTACAATTAGTGTTATTTTTTAAACCAAAACAACATAACACACATGTACACACATGCACACATACAAAGCTAAGAGAACCAGAGCTGTCTATATATTGGACACTGTATTCAATAACACACTTCTTTAAAAATTCCAACATCCTCTGATGAGATTCTCCAGTGCAACACAAGCTCTAGTCCCAAGATCAAACTGAAATTTATAAATTATACTTTAAACACTTACCTCCTGCTCCTGCTGAAAGATGACGACTCTACCACCCTTATCTCCTGTTGCTAGTAATTCTCCAGAATGATTAAATTCTACTGTAGAAATTATATCTGCTGTATAATTAAGACAAAACAAAAAATGACATTAGTTTTTCTTTCCCAACTCACTAGTTTCAGAACTTAGCGCGTTCTTCCTAAACATTCCAAGTCTGTGAACTCTACCTCTGAAGTACATCAACCACCCAACAGAAATAACGTGAATCTAAAGTTATTTCATAAATATTTTGATCCACTAACAAAAATTCTCCTCAGAATAAACCAGTATGAAACTATTTTAACTGAGAATAAAACAAATAATACTAGTTAATTAATATTTCCCTAAATTTGTGAATACAAATAAATCGACAGTTTGTGAAACAGTCTACAATAGCACCCTTAAACATTATCTTGCTATTTTCTTATATACACTTGATAAGCTTGTTTACGTAAACAAAAATAATCACCTATAATAAAGGCATACATTACTAACATGGGGGGAGGGAATTTTAAATGTAAAAATACTTTCGGATGGAATTTTAAGTCATAAATTGAAATCATAGCTTCAAGCAAATGATTGCAAATAGATCCCCATTTTTTATACCAGAAATGCTTTGTGCTATGTGTCTTCAATGTGCACGGCTCCTCCAGCTCCCTACACTGCAGGGCCCTTAGAACCAGTCATGACACATGGATTCTACCAGCTCAGTGCTGACTTCAGAGTCAAAACCAAAGAAAACTGCCAGGTTTTTTTCTTGCTTTTTCACACCAGAGCCCTTTTCTTAAGGAAAAAATTCTAAATTACAGAAATGAGCATAAGATAGAGCAAATACACTGTACAGTTCATCACTGTGTTATTAACAAGTTCTTCCCTATAAAGCATTAAGCTGAATTAGAAAAGCCCCTATCAACATGCATTTTAAATGTCAGCTTTATAAGACAACAGCCTTCTTTTGGTGTACAGCAGCTCACTGTTAAGAATTTAAGACTCTGACAATACAGAAACTTAATTTCATATCAGCACTGCATTTCATAATTTTCTTTCAGCAATTTCTTAAAGTCCAGATTTTGAAAAGATTTATTTGCTTCCTCTATTGTCTAGGTCCAAGGCATTTAATCTTTTGGAACTCTTTCAGAATCTACCAGAAGTTACACATGCTCTCCCACAAAACTGCACATATTTAAGTGCTCATAAAAATGTGCATATTATCTCAGACTGTTTGGACAACACCTCACTGCCAGGTTTAAAAAAAACCCTGGCTATACCACAGTAGTTACCAGGAGGAAAAAATTAACTTAATGTGTTCACTGCTTACATAAGTAACACAAAAGGCATACAACCGAATATACTGGGCTACTATGGAAAGCCAAACACTGGTAGGTACTGAGAAGTCATTTGATTAGGAGTTCTGTACTGTATCACTGACTTCTGCAGTGAATAAAGGATTAATAACATACAAAGTCCCTACACTTGAAGCACATTAGAGTATTACTGGGGAGAGAAGTAGGAGCAAAGAGTAGCAGAGGAAAAAACTGTCAAATTTTATTTGAAGGTTAGGCTCTAAAATCAAATAATAAGGTAAACATAGAGTCAAAATTATCTTTAAATTCAAATCCCTCACATAGACATCCCTTTGAAGACACAAATTCTTTCTCCTAAGTCCAACTCGGACAATATTCCTTACAGCATTGATAATTTGCTTTATTGCCTAACCATCAAATGAACCAGTTAATACAAAATCATGCTGCACCAAAAATACCTATTTTTGAACTCAAGAATATGCTCTCAGCGTGGTGAAATGCTCACATCTGAAACCAATACTAGACTCAATCTCCTGTTCAACTCAGTGGAATAATGGGCCAAGTTGCCCCTTATTTTCTCTCTTTCCCAGGTCCAAGTAGTTGCATTCACCTAAATTGATTACAACTCCTTGTTAGGCAGATGAGGTTTTACAGCTAACACTTAGGGATACATCAATGATCATGGCATAATTTGACTACACTCTCTGCTAAGAAGTAAAGTCAGATGGATAGGTTTGGTGTAGGATGGGTTTTGTTTTTTTTAATTTAAGACTCTGTCTCAAAAAAAAAAAAAAAGACTGTCTCAAAAAACACACAAAAAACAAAAAAAACCCTCTGACCAGTCTGGAGTGCAGTGGTGCGACCATGCCAAACTCCCGGGCTCAAAGGATCCTCCCATCTCAGTCTCTTGAATAGTTGGTACTATAGGCATGCACTGCCATGCCTGGATAATTCAAAATTTTTTGTAGAGACAGGCTCTCCCTATGTTGCCCATGCTGGTCTCAAGCTCGTGGCCTCCAGTGATCCTCCCACCTCAGCCTTCCAAATTGCTGGGATTACAAGCAAGCGCCACCACACCTAGCTGGACTCAATTTCTAATAAAGAAACCTTAATATTCCTTAAGTGAACTGAACACAGAAAACCTAGAGAAGATTAAGTCAGTAAGGACAGCATTACAGTAAAACAACCGAGATTTGGGACTGAGGGGTAGGTGGGGTGGGGAGGCACATTCCATGCCAATTTTTTTTTGAGATGAGGTCTTGCTTTGTGGCCCAGGCTGGAGTGCAGTAAGGCAAGTATATCTCACTTCAGCCTTGACCTCCCAGGTTCAAGCAATCTTCCCATGTCAGCTCCCTGAGTAGCTGGGACTACAGGTGCAGACCACGATGCCTGGCTAATTTTTTTATTTTTATTTTTGTACAGACGAGGTGTTGCTATGTTGCCCAGGCTGGTCTCAAACTCTTGGGAGTCAAGCAATCCTCCTGCCTTGAACTCCCGAAGTGCTGGGAATTACAGGCACGAACCACAACATCCAGCCCTTATCTATTTTATTAGGAGAAGACAGAACAAGAATAAAGTGATAAAGCAGTAGGTACAATCTTCCAAACTGAAGACGGGGGACTCACACAACCGGTTATAACGTAATCACTGAACATGTGAATGGAAGAGCAAAGTGAGAGGTGTGTAGGGAGAAGAAAAAGACTTTATTGCAAGATGCAACAGAAACAAGACATTTGCTCCAATATTGTACCACTTCTTATGGCAGGAGCAATTATTTTATAATAATTAGAGTAATTATTTAGAAATATTTAGAGTAAAGTGATATGGTATGTGTTAAATAGTGAACTAGTTTTGTAGCAAGGGTAAAGAATTTTAAGAGGCACCCAAGTGTAGGCTGAGGAATCCTAGAAAAAACCGGCCCAAATAGCAAGTGGCTGGACATCAGGAAAGGACAAGAACCAAAGATTCACAACACAAAATCCACTCACTGTAAACTCCTTGAGGGAGACAAATACTGGGTGAATGGATTACCAATGCATAGACTTTCTTAAGACACTGGTGTTTGTTACTATTTATCTTGCCAAAAGCCAATAAACAAAGTTTTAGAAACAGCCAACCGAGTTATGTTCATCTGAATAGTGTAGAGGAATTTCATTTGGGCGAGGTAGATGGGCAGATTCGTGGTCTCCTTGCTGAGATTTTCATACCACATATATTTAATGTAACCATATTTCTAGTAGGAAAACTATTTTCCTGGTTTGTGAAACAGAATTTAAATGTATCACTATGTCATGGTGTTCCTTCTTCCTCCTTTCTCCCTGAAACAAAAGAGAAGAAAGACTATCTACACAATTACTCACTAAATCTCTTAAGTTTATAGGTGATTCCTTGAAAGTTTTCTAAGTTATGAAATGCCAAGGTCTCACAAAGTCTCACTGGGAATACGACATACTAAAATGATGAATAATTAGGGAGAATGAATTCAAATTCCACTCATAGACCAAGAAAAACATTCAGGAATGAATTATGGAGAGCACTCTGAAGCAGCTTTGTACCGTATGTGCCATTGCATACTGGCGTGCCAAGAATGAAGTATGGGCTTGTCTGGTGCTGCAGAGCACCCACATCTGTAAGCTCTAGTTGTAAGCACCCTCCACACCGTGTATCCTAGTGTGTCATACAAACATCACTGCTTTTTAGGAATGCCAGGACATGCAAGAAGCGAGGAAGCACAGTCCTGAAAATAAGGAGACCATTTCATGCTATACCCAAACAAGGCTGGCCAAATACTGGTATCCAGGTTTACAGAAAATAATCCACTCCTAGAAAATATTCTTCTCATGTTCTGATACCCATACGTAGCTAGTAGCTACCAGACTGGACAGCACAGGTCTAAAACATCACAGAGTGGATACTGACTTTCATGGCAAACATAAGAATGCTGGAACTAAGAGAATTCTGCACCTTTAAACAATGCACTCTGGGTGAAGGACACAACTGTCTTACACAAATACAGATTGCCCCCAGAGGAGCAGGCTGAAAATATAAATGTGCCATAAAAATTTAGATTCCTTGGATACTAGTTTTAAAACAATTAATGAAAGCTATGAATACTTGCAAATGCTCTACTCTTGATATCAGAATAACTATCATGTTTTTTAAAAGCAAAAATTCACATCACTGTCTGAGTTATCATACCAAATTTATGAATGGCTTAGTATAGCACAGCAGTTGAGTTATATTCTCACAAACCACCACCAACAAAATGCCAAAGAACAACTTATTTAAAAGGAAAATAATCCGTCCTATGACCAATTACAATGTTACTTTACAATGGAATATGTCTGTATTAATCTTACAAAGGAACATTCTAACACAGTTAATTAAAAGGGATGACCTCCTTTCAGAACATGAGTCCACTCCCCTACTACCCTTTAAGTCGACCCAGCAATTTTAGAAAAATATTGATTTCCAAATTGTTCAACATACAGTATTTAAAAGGCATAATATAATCTTTTGTTAAAAAAGTACTGTAATGTTCTTAAATTTTACTTATATACTATTAATACAAAGCAAGGGATTTATAATTTATTATACAGAATGAAATTCTTAACTCTTTCCACCCGCTCTTTCTAAACTGTCAGCACCCAGGCAGGTTTCACTCTTAGAAGGTGAAATAACTACTTTCTTTTGTGACTGGAAGAGCAGTTGGAAGTGGAGATGACAACAGTGTCACTGGTCCATTTTTACTTCATAAGGCTATTCTTTTCTTGTCACCTATTTTCTGTTTCTTACGTACTATATTATACAGAATAGGACACAGACAGCCAAAGGTTCAAAAATGTAACTCTCAGGATAAAAATCAACAAGGAGGAATTCACAAATTGTATATATAAATGGGTGTAATTAATAATCACTATCCATCAAATGACTAAATTATTACTAGACTTGGCATTCCCTAAACACCTCAGCTCTTCTGTTATGAGGCACTCTGTGAAGTTACTCTTTGGTTTCATAATTTCATTTCAGGACTGTGTCTCAAATAAACGACTTGAAAGAAACCTATCAAAATTAGTGCAAAGAGGGTTATAAATGTATTATCTATATAATTTTGTTTTTGTTTACGTTTTCTTGAGACAGAGTCTAGCTGTGTTGTCCAGGCTGGAGTGCAGTGGCGTGATCTCGGCTTACTACATCGTCTGCCTCCTTGATTCAATCAATTCTCCTGCCTCAGCCTTCCGAGTAGCTGAGACGACAGGCATCTGCCGCCATGCCCGGCTAATTTCTGTATTTTTACTAAAGACAGGGTTTTGCCATGTTGGCCAGGCTGGCCAAGAACTGACCTCACTATAATACGCATACCATTTTCAAGGTACAGAAAAACAAAGAGAAACCCCTGAGAGATCAACCCACCTGAGAAAAATCACACAGTGATCAACTGTCAGAGCCAGGATTCAAATTTAGCACCATACGGATAAGGTGGCAGCACAGAATTCTATAAATCTCTGGACAATGGATAATGTGTAGGTATTCAGTTTATTGCCTCTTTTTCACTGTCAAAAAGTCTGTGTTCAGTAAAATATTTAGAGCCAAACATCAACTTTATACCACTTATTAATGACCACATTACAGTTACTGCCTGTCCCTACAACAAAACTTTTAAATATTTATTTGGCATCTGCTACATTCAAGGCAGTGGGTGATATACATCCTAAATTCTACCCCCTAACGTGGCTGGTAAGAGAAAGTGTTGCAATCCCTATAGATGAAGCATTAACCAGTAAAGGATTCAGTAAACATTTAAGAAAAACCAAAGGAGTATCCTAAGGCAAAATAAACAACAACAACTACAGCATGAATTACAAGACATAAAGACCAAGTCAATATGTAAATGCACCTCCCCACTTTTTTTGAGATGGAGTCTTGCTCTGTTGCCCAGGCTGAAGTGCAGTGGCATGATCTTAGCTCACTGCAACTTTTGCCTCCTGGATTTAAGAGATTCTCCTGCCTCAGCCTCCTGAGTAGCTTGGATTACAGGCACCTGCCACCATGCCCAGCTAAGTTTTCTATTTTTAGTAGAGACGGGGTTCCACCATGTTGGCCAGGCAAATGCCCAGTTTTCAAAAAATAAAAATAAAGGAGGGGAGGAAACAATCGAGAGGAACTGCTTAAGTATTTTTCTTTTTTAAAACATATTTTGGTATCAATTTGTATCTCTTTTTTTTTTTTTTTTGAGGGAGTCTTGCTCTGTCACCCAGGCTGGAGTGCGGTGGCACAATCTCAGCTCACTGCAACCTCTGGCTCCCGGGCTGAAGCTATTCTCCATGTCTCAGCCTCCCGACTAGTTGGGGGTATAGGTGTGCACCACTACACTCAGCTAATTTTTTAGTAGAGACAGGGTTTCATTATGTTGGCCAGGCTGCTCTTGACCTCCTGGCCTCACGTGATTCTCCCACCTCAGCCTTCCAAAGTGTCAGGATTACAGGCATGAACCATCGCGCCTGGCCTATTTTTTTTAACCATCTGATTTATAGATTTCATGAAAGCGCCACTTGAAACAGCTGACCTAGGTTCCATTCCTTAGATGCTGACAAACCCGATTCTGTTATTTCCCTCAATATAATTAGGCTTTACAGTGAAATAGTAACAATTTAAAAGGTTAAAACTCATAAAACATTCTAAACATCACGGTAGAAAATAACTCCGAAAATCCAGATCTATCTGTTTCATGCAACACAAAATAGCATCCACCTTAAAATAACCATGAGGTTCGCAAAAATTCTATGAGTAACCACTATTTCTTAAAATTCTGCATTCCAATTACTGTCACAAAGGGCTGCATTTGTGTAAAGAGTAAGTATCTGCAAACAAACAGGGCTGCCAGTGTAGTATTCTAATACAAAATTAAATGTTCACACATGGAATGAAAATGCTCTTATCAAGTTGGCTAGAATAAATCTTATCTTTCTACAGATGAGATTTGACTTTCCCCAAAAGCTCTACCAGGTAATTAGTCTCCTCTACTTTTTGTTATACTTCAGTAAAAAGACAAAGATTAACAAACAACACTAAGACTATATAAACAAAGGTATTCAGAAAAAGTACCCAATGAAAATGTGCAATTTTTACTACTTTCAAGAGGTTAAAGACAAAAACCAAAAACAATTAAATGGCACGAACCTCGAAGAAGTTAAGATCATCTGAATTTACTGTCCTGCTGTGAAAGACCAGAAAACTGAAAAGAATATACGAAACAACTGTTTTTCAGACAATGGACAATGTGGGGTAGAGAACTGTTAACTCTTAGAGAAGGAAAAGAAACTGATCCCTTTAGTAGCTCTTGCTTACTGACTGGAAGTACCAAGACAGCATGGTGAGTTACGAAGAATCCAGAGACCAGAAAATTAAAGCAGCTACAACATAAAACAGAGTACCCTAAAAAATGTAACTACGGGTAGCTCACTCAGAATCTGGCTGAATACTGATCTGGACATACATGAAGTGACTTAAGAGGACTCTGAAAAATTAGGGTCCCCACCAGCCAGAGGAGAGAAATCCCCACCAGCAGGTAGAGTTCTCAGGAGGGTGACACCTTGGTAATCAGGCTAAATCAACACTAAAGACTAAACGTGTCCTAACAAAGTTTTAAAACAAACATTTGATCCTTGGAAATGATCAAATCAATCCCAAGTAACTTAACTATGTGCTAGAACAAAATCCAACACTTTACGATGTAAATTCACACTGCCTGGTTTCCAATCTGAAATTACCAGGAACATAAACAAGCAGGAAAATACAACCCATAATCAGAAGAAAAACAAACCAGTGTAAACAGCCAGAAGTGATGAAAATGACAGAATTAAGGACCTAGAAGCCACAGACCAAAAACAGCTTTTATAAGTATGCTCCATATGATCAAGAATAAATCATGGGCCAGGCATGCTGGCTCACGTCTGCAATCCCAACACTTTGAGAGGCTGAGGCAGGTGGATCACTTGAGGTTAGGAGTTCAAGAACAGCCTGGTCAATGTGGTGAAACCCTCTCTCAACTAAAAATACAAAACAATTAGCCAGGCGCAGTGGTGTACTCCTGCAGTCCCCGCTACTCAGGAGGCTGAGGTGGGAGGATGGCTTGAATGTGGGAGGATCACCTGAACCCAGGAGGTGGAAACTGCAGTGAGCCGAGATTGTACCACTGCATTCCAGCCTGGGCAACAGAATGAGACTACATCTCAAAACAACAACAACAACAACAAGAAAGAATCAATCATCGACATGATGAGAAATAAAAGATGAAAGGCAAAAATGTGACTAAAAATAAACATACTATTTGAAATGAAAGATATACTGAATAGGACTAATAGATTTAATACTGTAGCGGAAAGTATCAAGAACTTGAAGAACTACCCTATAATCAAAACGAAAAAAAGCAAAGAGAGGAAGAAAAAGTAACCAAGACCTGACCTGTGGGATAACATAAGTATCGATGCAGTCCTGGGAAGGGGCAGGGCGGGAGTATTTGAAAACATGATGACTAAACGTAAATACTCAAGGCATGATGACAAAGTATGCAGAGTACTCAACACAAAAGGTTCAGTTTTAAATACAGACTCACATGGGTATATCATACTAGCAACTCAAAACCCATTAGCACCATTTGCAGTGGTGATGTGATTTTGCAAAGTTGTGAAGAATTCTTTGTAAAAACCCCCAACATTTCAAAGTATAACTTTCCTTTGATTTACACAGTAGCCTTCTGTACATACATTAAAGTTGTGGCCTCCACCTCCCCCCCAAAAAAAATCCTTGGTAAGTAAAACAGTTTCTAGGCTTAGAAAACAGTTGTTCCCCCCCCACCCCCCCCCCACCCCCCGTATCATGAACATTTGGCAGTATATTGTAAGCTATGCAGATCATGGAACAATTTTTCTTGTTCGAAACTATCCTGCAAACTGCCAAATAGCTAGCGAACTTGGCCCATGCCTAATAAATACAACTAATGCCCCCAATGACTGGTTAAAATTTTTTAAAAAAGAATTCAATAGGAAAAAGGAGTTTTATACTAGGTAGGTGGGTAGGTAAGGAGATAAAAGGTATGGTGAAAATCTAACAGTCATAAATTGTTATGCCCAACACAGATTTTAACTTTACAATGATCAGGGTTACTAGGAATAAGGAGTTGATGAAAATACAGTAGAAGACAGGGTAGGTAAAGGGATGGGATTTGGGAGGGAGAGGGATAGACACCTAAAAAATATAAGTGACAAATAGACACACAGAAAATTATACCAAATTAGAAGTATTTATTTCTTCTTAAAAGGTATGCAATTAAAAACATACATTGACCTACAGAGAAACTCCAAGAAATCAAATTATAAAGCCCATATTCTCTAACCACAATAAAATAGCTAAAGATTAATAGCCAATGGTTCAATCAATTAGTAACCTTAAAATCAGTACTGCAACAAAGGTACTTTAAAAAGTTTTACAGCAATCTAAATATGTAACTATTTAAGAGTATTGTGTTCATAAAAAATGATATAATGATCACTATAAATTAACCAACTCTCAAAAAGCAAGATGTTAAAAAACCCTGAAATCCCACCACTGGAACAGTCAGTCAGTAGATTCATGCAGATTGCAAATTATGTATCAGATGTGTCTATATACAATATGATTTTTAAAGATCACTTGCAGTAATGAGATTATCATAACATAGGTCTTTAATTAAAATTAACTTCACTCTTTAATCTCACAAATAAACTACTTTGTAGAAAAAGGATAATCATCACTCTTAGCCCCACTTCTGAGGGAACCACTGTTATTTTAGTAAATATTCCTCTGCTGTCCGGCCATGTGTACTTGCACATGCCAGTACAAAAGAATAACAGATCTCTAACAATATGGTCCACAATGTATCACGGAGTTTTTAAAAAGTTACAAAGCATATCTGATCCTAATTTTATAAAATTAAAAAAAACATTTGGAATTATGGCTTACCAGAAAGGGAAACCAGGTTAACAAATATGTGATAGCCATTTGCATAAAAGTAACGATGGAAACTTTGATAATAGATGGATTTCTACAAGGTAGAAAAATTATATGCCACTACACACCATTCCCATAATTAAGATTTTTTAAAAAGAGGCAATACTTAGTGCAGGTATTAAGCAATTACTCTCATATATTCCTGGTGGGAATGTAACTTTTATATATTAATATTACCACGATCTAAATTACTTAAGATTTTAGAACTGAACTCTCTCAGTCAGTTCTTTAGAGAAGTATAAATATATTGAGAACAAAAGGACTAAATACAGTAAAGGGTTAAACCCATGACACCTTGACATCTATGGTTATGACTAAAATCTCTATCCTGGAATAGATGAATCATTTGGTAACCTGAGGCTCTAAAAGTTAAGAAACTGTATATGTTAGCTTACTCAGAAGTTTGAACATATGGCTGCATCTTACATTTCCTAATATTACTCTTCTGGTACTCACTGGTTTTGTTCAGATGAGGGGGAGGACTGGGTGGGAACACAGCCGGTATTATAGATCATCTTTATCTCTGTTCAATTCAAGGGTCTACTGCCAAAACATTCCAGCACAAAACAGCACAGAAATCAGATTCTCATTTTGATCTGGTTTGTTGCAACGCTTATAATATATTATTTTGTTATGACACATGACCCATCTTCATGATCTTCTCAGCTATATTTCTACACAGTAAATGAACTTTACAATTGTCCCCCAATAGCTAATTAGAATATGATTAACCCAAATTTCTTTTCAGAGGCACCACTTTCTTTCCAATATAAGAAAACATTTTACTGTATCTATAAAATGACAGTTTCTTGCTGAAAGGTAGCTTGGCTTCAGGTACAATGATTTCCCTAATATGATGCTCTTTTATCACTGCTGGCCTCTAGAGGGAGCTGGAAGTTCTTGCTATTTTTCCCAAAGGGCAGGATACTCTTCCCAGAAATGTGTGATGTTCAGGATTTAAGAACGTTTTATTTTAACACTCTGAAGAGCAAGTTTGGTTTGTCCTTTAGGAATCCCTTCCTCCTCAAAAGTGAATAAGGCTTGACCTGCTCACCTGTTCCCGGTTGAAGCAGGTTCCAATCTTTGCTTCTTCTCCCTTTAATACTCTTCAAATGCTGTTTCCCCACTTGGGATTAACTTATCTTATTCCTGTAACCTGAGGCCGAAGGGAGGGCAGCAGTAGACGAGGAGGGACAAATGCTCCCTCTTGCTGATTCAGTGCAGTAGGCCAGTGAGCTTCTATTTTCCTCACGTCAGGGTGCACGCTGCATTCAATGTTTACATAACACACTCTCAACGGAAGATGGAGCTCTCTTGTCTGCCCAGGCACTCTAGTCACCTAAGACCCCACTCAGGTACCCACTGCCACGGACTGAGGGATTGTAGCACACCTCTAACACATTCTCAGGGCCACATCTGAAATGAAATATCCTACAGTCAGAGCCTCAAATCCCCACTTCCACCACTGCCTGTATGACCCTGAGGAAGTAACCTGGCCTCTTAAAGACTCAGTTTCCTCACCTTTAAATAACTGACTCACAGAGTTGCTTTGAAGGTTAAACAAGCAACAGGCACAAAGAAGTGAACCCCGCATGAATGAACCTAAATAAAAGGGGTACATGGCGAGCACACTGGTAAGCTGCAGCCTGCTCGCCTTGAGGCTTTGTAACAGAAGGCAAAAGTGAGTCTTCACTATTTCCAGGCTATTCTGGTCAATCTAGCCTAGGTAAAAAAAGTTCTCCAAATGGTCCCACTGAGCTCACTAGAGTCTGAAGCTAAAGCCCAAGCAAGTAAATCGCCCTGCTTTGCTGCCCTTTGCATGTACACTCCCAGAGGCCTCAGAGAGAAGTATGGCTGGTCAAGGATAGGATTCTGTACTCCTGTGTCTCTTGGCCAAAATATCACCTTGACTTTGCCATGACTTCCAACAACTAGACTATGTAGAAATGTGCATGGCATGAAGTGCTACTGGCCTTTATGATAACCTTCCCTTAGCCTCTGACAGTGAATAGGAACATGTGCTGTGCTAACCTTGATGCTCATACAGAACCTGCATTGTAATGCTGCCATGAACATCAGGGTCCACAAGATAACTTCCAGAGATGTGTCCTGGAACCAGTTTCCCTTCTTCGTAACTTGTTCCTCGATAATCTGTTATCCTGTCTGGATAAAATGGAATGGAACCATATCCTACTGCAACAAAGAACAGAAAGATAAACAGCTGCTAATACATTTAGCTTATAAGTGTGGTTTTTTAAACAGACAATAAGCCTTGGTATATAACTGTTATATAAGAAAGAAGAGCTCTAAACTGAGCATTCTAGACCTTAAAGTTAGTGATCATCTTCATTAGATGTTCCCCAACTTTTACCTGGCTAATAATTAACTTCACAAAGCAAACCACCTCATTCAGTGGCCTTATTAAACATGATGTAAATAGTTTCTAAGGAAATTATAAAAACAAGCAGTATAGCATTAAACTCCTGCATCTATGTATGCCTGATTAAGGTATTTTTATAATTAGAATGGGTATCTGGCTATTAATATCTCCCTAAAATCTTCACAAATTGTGACTATTATGGCCAAGCTGTAAGAATCAGAAAGCACTTCACTGTCTGTCTTGGTAGAGTCACACCCAATACAGTTTCCTGACAAAATTTTTCCAGTTCACCCACAAACTGAAAACAAAGGGGCAGAATATTTAGAGAAAATGGCTAGAGTCTTTAAGGTATGTTACAAAACAATTTTACAGACTTTATTCCAATGTCAAAAAGGAGCCCATCTGGGAATTTTAAGTAAGAGCAATCCAATTAGACATGCACCTTAGATTGCTGAAACTGAAGTGAAGGAGACTGAGAACTAGGAGGAACCTAAGCAAAGGGAAAACTGGAGACCAATCTGGAGTTACTCCAGAAAACCCAGTTAACCAATGATACTGACCTGAGCCAGTAATATAAAATATGGTATCATCAGACAGCAACATTTAACATTTACGTAACAAGCCAACATGGTGGCTCACACCTGTAATCCCAGCATTTTGGGAGGCCAAGGCAGGAGGATCATTTGAGTTCAGAAGTTCAAGACCAGCCCGGGCAACATGGCGAACCCCCATCTCTACAAAAAATAGAAAATATTAGCCAGGTGTGGTGGCACACGCCTGAGTCTCAGCTACCTGGGGACTAAGATGGGAGGATGGCTTGAGCCCAGGAGGCTTAGGCTGCATTAAGTGAAGATTGCACCACACCACATTCCAGCCTGGGTGACAAAGTAAGACCCTGTTTCAAAAATAAAAATAAGTGAAATTTACATACTGTATGTTAGGTATTTAATCCTCACAACAAACCTATTAAGTTGGTTATATCAATACACTCATTTAACAAATGAAGAAATTAAAGCACAGAGCCCAAAGAGGGGTCAGAAATGAACAAATTTTAAAATACATTTCCAAAGTACGTAAACAAGCCTTGATAACTGATAAAGTGTAGACAGCTACAGATGAAAGCCAAGAATAATGTCCAGGTAATTATGTGGCTGAATGCACTCAGTACCATTAATAGGCAGATATTTATCTTACATGAAGTATTTAACAGCATCTCAAAACGGAGTACAACTGTATAAGTCCGTTTTCACGCAACTGACAAAGACATACCCAAGACTGGTCAGAAGCACAGTTAACGTGCAGCTTCCAACTGGCACTGGAAAAAGTGGAGGGCAGTCTTGTGGGACTAAGCCCCTTCAACCTATGGAACCTAATGCTACTTCCAGACAGTGTTGGAACCGAATTGGAGGGGACCCAGCAGACATCTGCTACAAACTGATGGCTTGCTTGATGTACAGCGAAAAACTCACATATTAATATATTTATCAGAAGCATGTTGTGCAAGAAACTGTGTTTGTGTTTTCTACATAGACAGCTAGATTTATCTGACAGCAGATTAGGGAAAAGGAGATATAGTTAGGGCACCATCAACTCAGAGAAGACATTTAAAGTCACATGACACTTAAAATGTGATTTCCTAGTGAATAAGCATAGAAAAAGCCAGAGGTCTGGGATAAGGATTGACCTTTGAGACCAGATAGAAAAGGAGATTGCACAGGAACTACTGGTGAGTAGGAAGAAATTTTCTGGAAGCTAGGCAAAGACTGTGTTTTTAAAACGAGGTAGTGATGAATTGTATCCAAAGGTTCTTAAAGATCAAGTAAAGGGAGGGCTGAGAACGAAACTGGGTAACTTGGAGACTTTTTAGTGATTTCAACAAAAGTGGTTTCAATGGATTAATGTCTTTAAAAATTGCTGCGTCCTGTGGCTTTATTTACCGTTGTCAGGAGAAGGGAAGCTCTAGAGTTGAACTGTCTAGGTTGAAACCACCATTCTGACGGTCTGAAGTCTGGCTTATGAAGGGCATCCTCTTAATAAACTGTCAAAGATGAAGATTTTCTCCTACTTTTATATGTAAGTCTTGGGTGATTCTGGGATACAGGATACAGAGAGTTAAACAATGCTGAAGTTGACTTATCTTGCTTTTGAGACACTAACTACTCAGCTGGATGTATTTAAGTCCTTTTTTTTCCCAAGTAAAGTACTTGAGTGATATATTTTGAGTTCCTGCACACCTATCAAATGCCATCTTGTTGCACTGCCAATGTAAAGGATAACTTCATCAATTTAGGATTCTTAGTTTATCATAGTTTTATCCCTCAGAGTTCTCTGGAAGACACTCTACACCTTTTACCAGAGAACTGTCCAGCAAAACTTTCTATGATAGAAATGTTTTACTCTTTACTGTCTAGTACAGTAGCCACTAGCCACACTCAGCTGCTGAGCACCTGAAATAGGCTCTGTAGCAATGCAACTGAGAAAATGCATAAAAACAAATGCTGTGTTCCTTATATTTTGGTTACAATTTTCAACTTCCTTTTCCCACTGTATTCTGGGAACATTTCTAAAATCCTGCTGCTACCTGACTCCGAAGAGTCAATAGTTAAGAATCACAAATTTCACTTAAGAACTCCTTCCTGCGCTCTGATTCTTTCAAATGCTCATCTGTCTCTCAGAGCAACTAATTAGTTGCTCTTTAAACTTCAGTTTCTCTTGTTTCCCCGCAGTAAGCCTATTTATGGGAAGTTACTACTCACACTGGTCACCTTCTTTTACAGTACCTACTGAATCTGTATGTGTCCTTCATTTTCTGTATGCATGTTTAAAGAAAAAGGCCTGGTGTTAATGTAATATTGGCAACTGTGTTGGCTTTAACCAGAAAACACACTGGAACCAAGTTCAAATCTCAGACCTAGGAGGGGAAATGTTTACATTGTTACTTCCTGTGTAAGTTCTCTACTGCTGCCTTAAAAATTGCCTCAAAGGTTGCAGCTTAAAACAACAAACATTTATTATCTCACAGAAGGTCAGGAATCTGGGTGTGACTTAGCTCAGGGCCTTGAGTTCAAGGTCTCTTACAAAGCTGCAGGTACCGGAAAGCCTGACTGGAGGAGGATCTACTTTCAAGCTTGGGCACCTGGCTGCTGACAGGTGTGAGGTCACTGACTGTTGGCCAGAGACAACAGATCCTTGACACGTGAGCTCCACATGGAACCACACAAATGTGGTAGCTGGCTTCCCTCAGCAAGTGAAATAGGGCAGCCCAACATGAATGCCAATACCTTTCTGTAACCTAACCTCCGAAGGCGCTTCCCAGCATCTTGCCCAGCTTGTGGAAGCAAGTCACTAGAGGTCCAGACACACTCAAAGGGAGGAGGTTACACAGAGACATAAATACCAGAAGCCAGGGATCACCGGGGCCACCTTAGAGGCTGTCTGACAAAGAAGGCAGCTTGGGGGCAGAGTTTCAACCTTGTGCTTGGCAGTCTCTCCTGCCACCATGGTCACATTCATCTTGGTAAGAGTCATTCAGTTTTTAATCCCAGTTTCAGAATACAGGAACCAACTGTCCTGTACTGTGGGTCCCCCTTCAATTCTAACTCTGACAATTCAAAGTAGGTCCTGTCACTTACTCCTGCCAGTGCTTCATAACCACATTTACACTAAGGCCTTCCCTCACAATGTTTCTTGTTTGTACTGTTTCCTGCTAAATTTTTTTAGTTTAGTTATGGCACCTTTCCAGGGTTTCCAAGGATACTGAATTCTCCTTATTATGCTCGTTGGTCATTTCGGTGTGTCATCTGTCTAACACATGGGCTTAGGAAACCATCCTCCTCCCAAAGTCAACACAGCTATTTGTTTAAGTAAGGCCCTCTACACATTCTTTAAAAGACTGTTTTGATAAATGTGACAGGAAATGCTTGTTGGTGTTCCTAGCCATATAATTCAACTCTATTGTTGGATAAAACAAAGATGTTTTAATCTACACCATCAATTCCCAGGATATTTTCTACCATGTTAATTTAAGAAACTGCTGATTTCTTAAAATAATAATAATGCCATCAAACTTGGTTCAGTTTAAAACATTACAAAATTTAGTAAGCACAGCAACACTAACAATATACCTACAATCTTAAAAGACAGAGAGACACAGCTAATCAGCTGTATGAACTAATCACACAGACAGGATGAATTAACCACACAGAGTTGTAAACAAGTACCTACAACTGCATCCCCAGCAGTGGGCACTTAGCATTGTGGAACAGACATAATACTTAAAGACTAATCACAAGTCAGAGTATGAGCAGTATTTTAATTCACAAGCCAAAATACCCACTTTTGGTTTAACAATTAAAAAAACAAACTTTCCCTATGCCATATATCTCTTCTACCTTCTTCCAATAGCTTATTCTATCTCCTGAGAATATTAACAAAAGGGATAGGAGGGGAAGAATCCACAAAAACTGAAACAGGCAGCAATGTATTTTCTGATCTGATATCCTGGAGTACGAACTGTAGAGTCTGCAAATAATCAGAATTCTGCTTTTTCATCTTTTGCTGACAAAGAGAACAAGAAGAGAGTCGACACACACCAACATGTTAAGCAGACATACGTCTACCACATATGGCTGTACAGGATATAACCAACAAAAGCAGCTACCTTGTACAGCACATGTAAGGCACAGTGGCTAAAGGTCAAACCTGATCTCACCACATTTCCAGGGGAGGTGTTGAAAGAAAGGCGATTTTCAAACATTTTTGCACTGCACTTAGGGAATAAAATCACTTACCTTGGCAAAGATACAGGATATCAAATCAACACACAAAAATCAGTTGTTTCTATACACTAACAATGAACAATCCCAAAAGGAAATTAAGAGAACAATTCCACTTACAGTAGCATCAAAATGAAGAAAACACTAAGGAATAAATTCATCCAAGGAGACAAAAGACTTCTACATTGACAACTACAAAACATTGTTAAAATAAAGACATAAATGAAAAGATCATGGATTGGAAGACTTGATTCCTAACAAAATCCCTAAAGCACTTTTTGCATAAATAGAAAAATCCGTCCTAATGGGTTCTATCATTGATGAGAACTCAGAAGTAAACCCTTGCACATATGGTCAAATGATTTTGGACAAGGTTGCCAAGACTCACGAATGTGGAAAGTACAGTCTTTTCAAAACACGGAGTCAGGAAAACTGGATATCCACACACAAAAGAAAAAAAAAAGACCCTGGCCTTACATCGTATTAAAAATTAGCTCAAAGTGATCAAAGGGCTAACGATCTAAAACTACAAAATTCTTATAAAAAAACAAAGTGTTAGTGAGAAATTAAAACCCTTGTGTATTGCTGGTGAAAATGTAAAATGGTGCCGCCACTATGGAAAACAGTATGATTGTTCCTAAAAAGTTAAACACAGAATTACTAGATGATACACTAATTGCACTTCTTAGGTTATTTACCAAAAATAATTCAAAGCAAGAAGTTAAACAGATACTTGAAGATCAATGTTCACAGCAGCACTATTCAAATAGCCAAAAGGTGAACACAATCCAAATGTCCATCAACATATGAATGAACAAACAAAATGTGGCATATACATATTATTACGCAGCCTTAATAAAGAAAATTCTGACATATGCTGTAACAGTCACAAAAGAAAAATACTGTAGGATTCCACCGATATGGAACATCTAGGAGTCAAATTCATAAAGACACAAAGTAGATTGGGGGTTGCCAGGGGCTGGGGAGACAGGAATGAGGACTTATTGTTTAATGTGTATAGAATTTTAGTTTGGGAAGATGAAAACAGTCCTGGAGACGGATGGTGGCGATGGCTGCACAACATATCTGTATGCACTTAAAGGCACTGAACGGTACACTTTAAAATGGTAAACCTCATGTCTGTTTTACCACAATAAAAAAATTGTCATCTCAAATAAAATGCCCCAAGGTATGGCAAATAAACCCAGGGTTAGTTAATTCACTGGCTTAATGTTATCAAAGATCCAGGTTCTGTCCATCTTTATATTCTGACAAAAAAAAAAAAAAAAGTTGCAGGGCTGGGAACTAAGGTTCTCACTGTGAGATCCGAAAGACGCAAATACAGAATGAGGGAAGTAAGGAATAACCCTGTGGTATTCAATTTAAATTGGAGGTATCAATATAAACTAATATTTTAAATGTTTCATTAGAATATTTCAATCATACACAAAAGTAGGCAGAAGGGCATAGTATAAATTCCTGTGTACCTGTCATGCAGCTTCCACAATTATAAATTTATAGCCAATCTTGTTTCATCTACAAACCCACTCCATGTTATGTCACGTACATCCCAGACATCAAATTATTTCACCTATAAATACCTCAGGAAAGATGTCTAAAAGACCACCATTTTCAATATAACCAAACGCCATTACCATACCTTGAAAAAATCAAAAGCCCTTCCTTAATATGGAAATATCCAGTAACTGTTCAAATTTCCAATGGTTTCATGTCATAAAAAATATTAAACTCTTTGAATTAGGATCCTATATAAGGCTTTTACACTAAATTGGAAGTGGGAAGGAAACAGAACTGAACTAAGGAGTTAAAAAGTCCAGAGTAAAAGTTCTAAGAATTCCTAGCTGAGGCAGAGACTAATCGTTCCTAAGAGTGGCCATTTCCCCCTTTTTTCTTTAGTAATGGACATCTGGCACCTTCACCCTCAAAACCACACACACAGAGTTTTAACAGGAAATTAGAGGCTGCATTTCTTTGATTCTCTTATATCAAGTTCTAAACAATGGGTTATGAATAAAATTTCTGTCACCTCCTTGCCCTTCTCTCTCTTCTCTCCCCCATGGGCTAGAACACAGATTTGAGCCAGATCTGACCACGCACACAAGAGCAATACACCTAGACCCTGAGCAGAACAAACCTGCAATCCTGGGTAATCTCTGGCAAAACTAGCTTATCCACTTCAGACCCCTCTGTACCCCTGACTGTCACGTGAAAGAAAAACAAGCTAATTTTTTGAACCACTGTGTATGTGGGTCTTTAAAGTAGTTTGGTCTATACACTGTAATGCATATACCAGCTTGTGTGACTATGAGGATTTGTCTGGGTCTCCTTTTACTGGTTCAAAAAACTGAAAAGTGCTACTAATTGTTCACTTATTGCATTTCCCTATTTTGAAAAACAAAGTGTACATTTAGTAAAACAAAAAACTGAAGTTAACATATATTTTAAAATGAGGTGACACATGAAAACACCTGCAGAATATATCTATCCATTCAACAAATGCCCATTAAATGTCAGAAACTGTCATGTGCCTAATAAATGTTACAGAAGCTAAGAATAAAAATCACAGAACAAAAGAATCAGGATTCATTTCCTCGTACATAAAACTCACAAACTGGAAAGAAGCAGCCTACATAAAATAAGCAAGTGAACAATAAACAACATCATTTCAAATAATAGAAAGGATATTCTAAAAACAGGTAACATTAAATGTTCATCTCTTTTGGGGTTGGAAGGCAAATGAATTTAATTTACACAGGGTAGTCAAGATTATGAAGGAAAGTATATTTCAGAATAAAAGGGGCAACTTCATAGCCCTCAAGAAAGCTCCCGTGGCTGGACCTACTAGCAAGCAAGGGGAGAATGACAAGAAGGACCTCTGGGGTAGGCAGAGGCAGCACAGTACTAAATCTACAATACAAATGTTGTATTACTACTAACAGGGGATGAGTATTCCTGATGGAAAACAAAGAAAGCCATTATTCCCTTAATCCTCTTAGTTTCAAGACAAATGATCTTCCCAAAGGAAAATGGGTATTTTAGCTCGCCTGCAATCAGTAACTGCTTTATGTTGCTATGGACTGAATGTCTGTCCCCCACAAAATTCACATGCTGCAACCTAATGCCTAATGTGATGTATTTAGAGGGGAGGTCTTTGGCAGGTGATCAGGTAATAAGGGTAGAGCCCGCATGAATGGGATTAGTGTGTCCTTATAAATTAAAAGAGACCCAAGAGAAAGCCCTTGTCCCATCTGCCACATCAAGTCAGCTGTCTCTGAACCAGGGAGCAGGTCCTCACCAGATCTGCAGGTGCCACTAGGACTTCCCAGCCTCCAGAACTGTGAGAAATAAATTTCTGTTGTTTGTTTATAAGCCACCCAGTCTGTAGTATTCTGTTAAGAGCAGCCCAAAGGTCTATGACAAATGTCTTCATTCTAAGACAAACAGATGTATTAATTATTTCAGGAGTAAAAAAAGTATAATTTTAATCTAAGAAAGCTAAAGTTTTCTCTGATATATTAAATTCTTTAAAACCTCACTGCTTTTGGCTGACTGCTTCATGTCTAAAATTTAGGTCTAAAAATGCAGATTAGTATCTTAGACACAAGCTATTTTAATTTTTATCATTCTTTTCTATTAATTGAGGAAAGAAAAGTCCATTAAAACAGTACAAAAACTGGGTGCAGGGGTTCACGCCGGTAGTCCCAGCACTTCAGGAGACCAAGGCAGGGGTATGACCTGAGGTCAAGAGTTTGAGACCAGCCTGGCTAACGTGGTGAAACTCCATTCCTACTACAAATACAAAATATTAGCCAGGTGTGGTGGCGCACGCCTATAATCCCAGCTACTCGGGAGGCTGAGGCAGGAGAATTGCTTGAACTTGGGAGGCAGAGGTTGCAGTGAGCCAAGGTCACACCACTGCACTCCAGCCTGGGAAACAACAGCAAGACTCCATCTCAAAAAAACCCCATAATATCGGAATTTAGATCTAAGAAAACAAGTCTACTTTTATATAAATTCTGTGAATTCCCCTTTTCTACTGCATAGGAAGTGATTACCAAGTGTTCTTAGACATGAATGAAAAGGAACTATAAACACGTTACTAATACACTTGTTAAACACGTAAATATAAAACGTGCATTATCTTCTAAATTGCACTAAAATCAGAGTAAACTAAAAAAGGAAGATAACCAACATGGTGAAAAATAGAAAACTCAGCAAAATAAAAGCAAGTGAAACCTCCAAGCATGCAAAAGGGGTTGCCACGTCAGGACACAGAAGCACCAGGTACCTTCGAGGACTGCAGTGAGGCATGAGACTCACAACAGCTATTGGCTGAAACATCTATGCAAGATGCAGAGAAGCTAGACTGTAACACAGAGAACAAGTTTACCTCTGGAGAAACTGAACCAGACCTAGGGATGGTATCAATTTAAGAGGAAGCTGGTGGTAAGGCATCAAATTAAAAACAAGATTAAGTGAAAGGCTACATATTAATCCATGAGTTGCTCAATGATCTTCCTGGCTCCCAGAATGTCAGCAGCCAGGCTTAAGATATGACAATCTAAGCCACCTCCCTTTGAGAGAAGACACTAGAAGTTCCTTCTCATCTAGACACTGATCTGAGGGTCCCTGGCTCATTACCCTACAGTGAAGCTCACCAGCTGAATATCTCTGCCAGTGGATACAAACTTTCTAATTTACTTTTAGTACCTCATTCTTAAGAACTAACAGTCAACCAAGGATCACCAGATACCAAAGTCTACCAAATGAATAGGAAAAAAGGAACCCAAAAGAAAGAGATGCTCAAATCAGAAAATGTAAACAAAACCAAAAAACTATTAATCTTCTCAAAGACAAGATACTCCATTTACAAAACAGGAGTTCCTTTAAGAAAACCATCATCAACACTATTCCAAAGGGCAAAAGAGCTCTTAAAAATATAATGGTAAAAATAAATGAAAGAGTTCAGAACAAAATTGAGGTAATCCCCCAGAAAGTAAAATAAAAAGAAAATGGAAAATAGTGGAGGCAGAAAAAAAACAGAGGACCAGTACAAAAAGTCCAAGATCCAGATTAACAGGAGTTCCAGAAAAAACAAACAGAGAAGGAAAAAATCAAAGGTAATGAATCTACAAGCTGCAAGGTCCAATGAGTATCAGTCCAATTAATGAAAAAGACCCACACCAAAGCAGATCATCCAGAAAGGAAAAATTAGTAAACAGAATGGTAACACTGGAAACTAACAGACCAGAGAAATACTTCCCAAATTCTAAGGGAAAATGTTAATTAGCCAAACCTGAAAGTGTGAAAGTAGAATAAACACCTTTTCCATGCAGGCAATATCTCAAAACTTTTACCTCCTATGAAGTCTTTCCCATGAAGTGCTGGATACTGTGCTCGATCCCAAAATGACAGCATAAACCAAGAAAAGAAAAAGATACGGGATCTAAGAACAAGGAGCTCCAACATAGGAGAGGCAAAAGGAATTCCCATGATGGTGATCACAATGATAATGATGAAGGAAAACCCTAGGACAACAGCTGAGCACCAGACTTAGAAACTGCCCAGATTGAAGCAAGTGTGTTGGAGGGACAGAGCTTAAGGCAAAAGTAAAACTGATACAACAACTGATGTGCTTCAATATACTAAGAGGAGATTTAGTCTCCGCAGAGGATTTGAGGATGATTTAGTGATAGATTCACAGAAAATGAAACAAAGTACTCCAGACTGAAACATGATGGGGAATTCCAGGAAGAACATGAACTGATTCTTCTGATAATGTGGAAAATCACATCAAAAGGCTTTTGAAAGGTGCAGAAACAAAACAGTGATGGGAGATTAAAAGCCAAAGAAATGAATAAATAAGGTATTAACTCTAAAGAAAACAATGTTATAATAGAAAAAAAAATCAGAAATTATACAGCAGCTGTATGTACAATGTCCACTACTCCATTAGTTTCTCATGTCTACCGTAACAAATTAGTGCAAATTTGGTGGCTTAAAACACCAGTAATTTTTTCTCTTACAGTTCTGGATACCAAAAGTCAAAAATCAGTTTCACTGGGCTATAAAGTGAAGTCGTCAGCTGGGCTGGTTCCTTTCAGAAGCTTTAAGGGGAGAATCCATTTTCTTGCCTTTCCTAGCTTCTGGAGGCCACGTGCATTTTTTGGCCTGTAATCCTTTCCTTGCACCAATCCTATCTCTTCCTTCCTCCTTTGATTTTCTGGCCTCCCTTTTATACCATCCTTGTGCTTACATTTACAGCCTACCAGGATAACCTAGGATGATTCTCTATCTCAAAATCCTTAATTCACTCACATCTATAAGTCCTTTGCCATATAAGGTAACATACACAGGTTTCAGGGATTAGGATGTAGATTTCTTCTGGGGGCCATTATCCAGTCTGCTACAATGCTGAACACTATCTTAAATAATCAACACAGTGTAACATACTGAGAAAGCCAGGAGGAGCAGTAGGAAGAGCCTAGCAGACCTCAGTTCTTAGCTACCATTTACATCTGTGGATTGCTTTTTTAAAACAGTAGTATGGGTATATAGTTTAGAAATATGAAAATAGGCCAGGTATGGTGGCTCATGCCTGTAATCCCAGCACTTTGGGAATCCAAGGCGGGCGGACCATCTCAAGTCCAGAGTTCGAGATCAGCCTGCCCAACACAGTGAAATTCCATCTCTACTAAAGATATAAAAAATTAGCTGGGTATGGTGGCGCACGCCAGCTACTCAGGAGGCTGACACAGGTGAATCACTTGAACCCAGGAGGTAGAAGCTGCAGCGAGGCAAGATCGTCCCACTGCATTCCAGCCTTTTTGTCTCATTTTTTAAAAATTTGTCACTCCCGTGACAGGGCAAGATTTCGTCTCAAAAAAAAAAAAAAGAAAGAAATATGAAAAAGAAATAGCTAAAAGAGTTTGGGGAAGTGGATTCAAGATGAGGATAGGTGAGAGAAACAGAAACTGTTCATTTTTCTTGTAAGTATTTTCAAACTATGGACTTTTAAAACCATGTACATGAGCTACATGGATAAAATAAAAACCAATTTAAAACAATGTGAAACTTAAGATGCTGAAAAAGGAGAGAAACCTTCATCTGAGATGAACAGGTGCCTCAAGGCTAAGGACGCAAACAGAAAAATGACAAAGATAAAAATTCAAAGACAAATTACCAGCAAAAGCACACCTTTGCCAAGTATAGTAAGGTCTTAGCCTGAGCCAAACTTGAAATTCAAATACAAATTTAAAGGAACAACTAGAGATGGCTAATGTGTAGTAGTATGATGCAAACTGCTCTTTTAAGAGCTAGTGTAAAACTCCCAAAGAGGTGTTTTATTTATTTAAGGAGAGCAAACATTAACTGACGTGAGAACAGCACAATAGATCTATTTATTCTGTCAAAAACGCTGAGTAAAAAATTAAGATACCTTAAAATGCTCTATCAGGCCAATACAACTCTTTAAACAAAACTGCACACTTCTGAATAAGTAACTGAGGAGAATTAAGCATGTTCACTTGCACAATAACATTTGCTTTCCATTTCTATTCTCATCAGAGTCCTGTAGAAGTTTCCAAGGGCTCTACATATATTTGTCAGCCTACCTGACACTCTGATAAAAGATTCAGGTCATCATACAAACAACCGAGTGGAAGAAAGAGGGGAGAGAAAATATTTATACTGTAAAGAATACTATTTACAACGTCACCTTAGGTAGCAAGGGGAGCCAATAACAGGGTGTTTTAGAGCCTTAGTGTGGCTGACACCATCCCTTCGGATGTTCCCAAACTCCATCCCTACCTGCTATGAGAAACTGACACTGACAGTGAAGGGTGCTTTGGACCCTCCTGCATGTTTTAGGTGCACCCCATCCCACACAATTATATTACTCTTCAGAGAAGATGCAGAATATATGATCATAGGGAAGAATAAAACACAGGAGGAACCTGAGAAAAAAAGGGAAAACGAGACAAAAAAAAAAAAAAAAAGAAAGAAAGAAACAAGCTTGAAGTTCTATTGCCACACACTATTAATTTTTGTTCACTGTTTCAAAGATAGGGTCTTGCAATGTTGCCCAGACTGGAGTGCAGTGGCTATTCACAGGCATGACCACAATAGCTTTGAACTTGTGGCTTCAAGCGCTCTTCCCACCTCAGCCTCCCAAGTAGCTGTGACTACATGCTTGTCCCACCATGCCAGGCTCAGCACAGTAATTTTAAATAGTCAAATTAAGTAGTCAAAGTGCCAGACTCTAAACTAACCCTACTTCTGATGAAACCAAGAAACTAATCTTCTCTCCATAGTTTTCCCAAATGCCTAACCCAACCAATCTGAAGTGTTAGTCATTAATGTAACATGTATTTATTGGAAGTGCCTAAAATGTGCCCAAAACCTCAAAAACTAGTTGATCTCAATAGGCTTTTGTTGTTCTGCTGTCAAACTGTTAATTCTGTTAATCAGGCATCAAATAGCAAAATAACTACATCAATTAAATTTTCTGAGGCTTACTATGTGCCAAAACTAAGCATTCATATACACTTAATCCCCTAAATAAAAAGGCAAATACTATTATTCCCATTTACAGATAAGAAAACTAAAACATGGCAATTCTCAAATGTTTTGTTTCCTTACTCTCTGCTTTTCTTTGCGTGTCCAAAAAAGAAAAAAGGAAAAAATCCACTTCATTTAGGAAGTCTTTCCCATGTAATGCAGATCCCAATTATTTCTTCTTTGAGTTTCCCTCCAACTTTCCTCCACTACAATGTATAATTCAAAAGGGGAAAAGGGCTATGATACTACAAATAAATAAGAAAAAGCATCACCAAAGAAAACTAGACAAAGAACACAAAAAGGCTCCACACACTTAAACGTGCTCAAACAAATAACTGGAAAAGGTTTTTCTGAATGGTGACTATTGTGCCAGGTATTGTCAAGAGGTCAGGAAATGGCCACTCCCATTAACTATTGGAGGAAGTAAAAAATCAACACCAACTTTCTATGGTGATTTGGCAATAAGTATCATAAGCCATTAAAAAAAAAGGAAAAAAAAAAATCACACCTTTCGACCCAGCAATCTCATTTCCAGAAATATATCCTAAAGCACTGAGATTCTCACAAGGATGTTCATGACTTTTACAAAAGCAAACATTATAAACAACCTAAACGTCTAAATGAAATACACTAGAGATCTAATTAAATCTCATACAGCCATTTATCTTCTTCTCATATATGTTAACTGGAAAAAGCATAATACAAAACTGTACATCTGATGCCAGTTTTCAAAATATATATTTGCAGTGGAAAAAGAACTATATGCTGGAAAGATCTATGCCCAAATATTAACAGATGCTATGTTAAAATGGTGAGATTATACAGGCATACTTTATTTTATTGTGCTTCGCAGACACTGAGTTTTTTAATAAATTTAAAGTTTTTTGCCAGGCGTGATTGCTCAAGTCTGTAATCCCAGCATTTTGGGAGGCTGAGGCAGGCAGATCACCTGAGGTCAGAAGTTAGAGACCAGCCTGGCAACATAGTGAAACCCCATCGCTACCAAAAATACAAAAATGAGCCAGGTGTGGTGGTGGGTGCCTGAATTCCCAGCCTCTCAGGAGGCTGAGGCAGAAAAATCACTTAACCCAGGAGGCAGAGGCTGCAGTGAGCTGAGATCACACCTGCAGTCCAGCCTGGGCAAAAGAGTGGGACCACGTCTCAAAAAAAAAAAAAAAAAAAAAAAAAGAAAGTAAGTTTGTGGCAGCCTTGCTGAAAGGCACCATTTTCCCAACATGTGCTCACTTTGTGTCTCTGTGTCACATTTTATTAATTCTTGCAAAACTTCAAACTTTTTATCATTGTTACGCCTGTTATGGTCATCTGTGATCGATGATCTTTGATATTACTATTCCGATTGTTTTTGGGTGCCATTTGCTGCATCCACAGGACAGCAAATATAATTCTAAAAAATGCTGTATTCTGACTGCTCCACCTACTGGCAGTTCCCCTATCTCTCCCTCTCCTAGGGCCTCCTGGAGACACAATATTGAAATTAGGCCAATTATCCTCTAAGGGCCTCTAAGCGTTCCAGTGAAAGGAAGAGAATTTAATTGATGAAGGTGACTACACTAAACAATGGATTTTCAAAGTACATCAAACAGCCCCTTATTTGCAGAAGATACTACCTAGGACTTTCATAGTTGGAAAGGAAAAGCTGATGCCTGGCTTCAAAGCTTCAAAGAACAGACTGACTCTCTTGTTAGGGGCTCAAGCAGCTGGATGACTTTAAGTTGAGGCCAATTCTCACTGACCATTCTGAATTCTAGGGCCCAAATCTACTCTGCCTTTACTCTAGCCACAAAGGCCTAGTTGAGAGCACATCTGTTTACAGCATTATTTACCAAGTATTTTAAGCCCACTGCTGAGACCTACTGCTCGGAAAGAAAGACTCATTTCAAAATACTGCTGTTGACCCAAGGACTCTGATAGAAAGGGACAAGAAAATCAACGTTGTTTACATGCCTGCTAACACAATATTCATTCTGCAGCCCATGGATCAAGGCATAATTCTGACTTTCAGGACAACTGTTAGAATTATTCAAGAAATACAGTCTGGGCATAGTGGCTCACTGCTGTAATCCCAGCACTTTGGGAGGCCAAGGTGAGTGGATTGAACCCAGGAGTTCAAAGCCTAGCTTGGGCAACATGTTGAAACCCTGACTCCACAAAAAATAAAATAAAATAAAATAAAAAAATAAGCCAGCTATGATGGGGCATACCTGTAGCCCCAACTATCTGGAAGGCTGAGGTGGGAGAATCACCTCAGCCCAGGAGGTCAAGGCTGCAGTGAGCTATGATCATACCACAGCACTCCAGCCTGGACAGCAGAGTGAGACCCTGTCTCAAAAAAAAAGAAATATATTTTGTAAGGCTACAACCGCCATAGACAGTGATTCCTCTTAAAGATCTGGGCAAATCAACTGAAAGCCTCCTGGAAAGAATTCACCATTCTAGATGCCATTGAGAACATTCATGATTCATGGGAGGATGTCAAAATATCAACATTAACAGGAGTTTGAAAGGAGTTGATTTCAGTCCTCACGAATAACTTTGAGGGGCTCAAGATTTCCATGCAGGAAGTAACTGCAGACGTAGTGGAAACAGCAAGAGAATTAAACTGGTGCAATTTCATGATGCCATCAGCAAAGCAGCAAAATCCCTGAGATATGCCCGCATTTGATTTTTTTTTTTTTTTTTTAACGTACATACAGTACTTGGGCTGTGAAGTCAGAAGAACCAACATTCAACTCCTCACTCCTCACTTTCCAACTACGTGACCTTGGGCAAGTTACTTTATCTAACCCTCGATTTCCTCATCTATAAAATGAAAGTAATAATTTATCCTCAGCTTGAGAGGATTAAATGAGATAATGCATATAAAGCATTTATACTCATAGGCAACTCAGTTTCTTGAGCACGTCAGACATTTATAATCAAAATTATTTTTCCTTTAATAAAAACTCTTAAAACATTTTTGCATTGCAAGAATTTAACAAAGCTTTATTCTCATCAACCTGAGCAGTATACAAATCATGACACTTTGGCATTTTAAGGAATATTAACAAAACTCCCAAGAAATTAGGTTGAGAATTAGACATGGTAGTCATGTGACCAAAAGGGCCTATGTGTTTGCTGAACAGTTAAGAACACACATTAGGTCTTTAGGATCTAGCCTACTCTATAATGTGTAGTACAGTCCTAATTAATCACCAAAATGAACGGGTCACTTTACACACTGCCAGGAACAATCAGATTCAAGTGGAGAAAGAAAAAAGACTTAAGGTCTACAATCAAAAGATTACAATATCTGTGAATCCAAACTTATTTTTTTTACAAGTAAAACAAGATTTTATTGACTAAAACCATATGTTTGCAAAGAATTTTACGAAAACATCTTTTTTTCTAAAAAAAAAAAAAAATACTTTAAGTTCTGGGGTACATGTGCAGAACATGCAGGTTTGTTACATAGGTATACACGTGCCATGGTGGTTTGCTGGATTCATCACCTCGTCACCTACATTATGTATTTCCCCTAATGGTATCACTATCCTAGCCTCCCAACCCCTGACAGGCCCCAGAGTGTGAGGTTCCCCCCGTCTGTCCATGTGTTCTCATTGTTCAAACAGCGATTTTTAAAGACTTGGATATTTTAGATTTTATAGATTTTACTTAGCTTTGTTTAGAGTCCACTAATTCCATGTCTAGATGCAAATTCCCAATGTGTACAACCTTCTCAGCAACTCTTCATATAGAAATCTGTATGGTTTTAATCTACTGGTTAAAAGAAAATGCTACTTCAGAAGAAAATGCTAACTTCTCAGGCAACTCATCAGATTCTCTTTAAGGCAGGGCCTATAGACCTTACCTAATAATGCACGGACTCTTAGAATACATTTTCCTACTTTCAAGTACAAAATGATAAAGATGCACTGTTAAAAACATAGGCAAATAGAAAACAAAATGCTTCTGGAATGATATATAAGAATTCCATGACAGCATCTCTGGTGAGAGGACAAAGAAACTGGGAGAAAGAAGAGAGCAGCATACATTTTGCTGTATTCCTCTTGATTTACTCTTCTATGTATGTATTAATTTTTTTTTTCTGTCACCCAGGCTGGAGTGTAGTGGCACGATCATGGCTTACTGCGATCGAACTCCTGGGCTCAAGCAATCCTCCTGCCTTGGCCTCTTGAGTAGCTGGGACTACAGGCGTGCATCATCATGCTCAGAGTTTATTAGATTTTTTTAACCTAGGTGTTAAAATATAAAAGTCTTTACCTTATATTTTGTTTGTAAAACAGATGTACAAACTAGATCTGATTAATACAGTGGAGAAAGCTAGATGTAAATGTAGTCTGTGTGTAACTTAGAAGTACAGTGATGCAAAATGAATGTTTTTCTTTTGTACATGCAGTTTACTGGCTCTAGAAACTTTCTTTTTTTGAGACAGTCTTGCTCTGTCACCCAGGCTGAAGTGCAGTGGCGCGATCTTGGCTTACTGCAAACTTCGCCTTCTGGGTTCAAGCAATTCTCGTGCCTGTCTCCCAAGTACCTGGGATTACAGGCATGAGCCACCAAGCCCAGCTAATTTTTGTATTTTTAGTAGAGATGGCGTTTCACCATGTTGGCCAGGCTGGGTCTCCAACACCTGAACCTCAAGTGATCCACCTGCGTCAGCCTCCCAAACTGCTGGGATTACAGGCATGAGCCACTGTGCCCAGCTTAAACACTCATTTTTTTTTTCTTTCTTTCTTTTTTTTGAGACAGAGTCTTGCTCTGTAGCCCAGGCTGCAGGGCAGTGGTGTAATCTCGGCTCACTGCAACCTTCACCTCCTGGGTTCAAGCGATTCTTCTGTAAGCCTCCTGAGTAGCTGGGATTACAGGCATGTGTGCCACTAATTTTTATATTTTTAGTAGAAACAGGGTTTTGACATGTTGGCCAGCCGGGTTTTGAACTCCCCACCTCACCCTCCCAAAGTGTTGGGATTATAGGCATGAGCCACCGTGATCGGCCCAGAAACTTTTAAGAGTAAATCCCATCTCTTTTCTCTTGTTTAATTTTTATTATTTTACTAGTATTTTTTCCAAAATCAGTACATAATTCAGTGGCTACTTAATATATTCATCACCACTATTTAATTCCAGAACATTTCCATCACCCCTTACAAAAACCCAGCACCCAATGGCAATCACTGCCCTTACCCCCAACTCCCTTCCCCTCAACCCAGCTCCTGGCAAACACTAATCTACTTTCTGTCTCTACAGATTTCTCTATTCTGGACATTTCATATAAATGGAATCATAAACTACATGGTCTTTTGTAACTGGCTTCTTCACTTAGAACGTTTTTAAAATCCATCCATTTTGAAACATTATCAGTACTTCATTCCTTTTAGTGTCTGAATAATATACCATTGTATGGATACACCACTTTTATCCATTCATCAGCTGATGGAGACTTGCATTGTTTCCACTTTTTGGCTATTATGAGTAAGGAAGGTTCCTGTTAACATTCATATATAAGGTTCTGTGTGGATCCGTCTTCAATTCTCTTAGATATACACCTGGGAGAAGAACTGTTGGGTCACAAAGTAATTATATGTTTAAGGAACTCCCAAACAGGTAAAATGATGGTATGGTAGCTTGTAGGCTGCCATAAACATTCATCTAGAAAAGTTTCTAAAAATATTAATTAGAAAATTTCAGCTCACAATTTGAAAGCAGTAAAAGACAAATCTGTGGCCTCAGACCTGTAATACGTGAGTTTTTTTCATTAAACGCCAAGAAACAAGTAAATATTTGTACTACAGCCCCATCTCAACATCAAGCAGCATAAAGTCAACTTAGAAAAGGGAAAGTAATTTACTATCCAGACTCTACCATTATCTGTAAAATTTTTACACGGGATTAGAAAAGGTTTTCACAGTACCATAAACAGGTGTAATACCAAAAGCCAAATGCTGTAGGAAATGTTTATTTCAATAAAATGGACCTCTAGTGTATCTAACATGAAGGAACAATATCTTCTATCTTCTTCACATTCTCCACAGCACTGGGAACTCAACAGATACCTGTTGAATTATGGCTAAACAAAATCTCACCTTAGCTCCATCACCTCACCATGAAAACCAGCGATGTAGACTCAATCAAACAGCAGTTTTAAAAATACAACTACATCAATCTTTAAATCCTTTTAACTGACATTTTCATGTTCTACCTAGACTATTCCAATTAATTATAGAAAGTATCTACTTGGTTCCTACATACAGAACCCCAAATACATATAAAAAGACTAGGAGCTCACAAGAGTTAAAAGGTGAAAGCAACCAAAATGTCCATCAAAGGATGAATGAATAAACAAAAAGGGTATATACAAACAATGGACTATTATTTAGCCTTAAAAGGAAGGAAATCCTGTCACATTACTACAACAGGGATGAACCCTGAAGACATTATGAAAAGATTGAATGATTCCACTTGGAGGAGGAATCTAAAGTAGTCAAATTCACAGAAACAGAAAGTAGAATGGTAGCTGCCAAGAGCTGAGGGGAGGGGAAGAAGAGAGTTGTTTAATGGATGTATAGTTTCAGTTTTGCAAGACGAAAAAGTTCTGAGGATCTGTTTCACGGTATGAATAGAGTTGACACTACTGAACGGTCTATTTGAAATGGTTAAGATGGTAAATTTTATTATGTTATGTATTTTCTATAATAAAATATGCAAAGAAACATTAGGTAGCAAAAAATTTTCACTAAAAATTGGTTCTGCTGCTAGAAAAAAAATTAATGCTCACTTTAAGTCAAGGGGAAAAAAAGAGAGAACAAGCAATGACTTTGCTACTACCAATTCCTACCATTTTTGCATGTTGCATGCCTAGATAAGAAATTTGGTAAGAACTAATAATTGCCTACAAGAGCCTGTTTGTCTTGAATTAGAGCCTTCCCACTTTATTAGCCAACAGGAAAAAGTCCTCTTAATGCTACCTTAGAAGGTCGTCTACTCTACACCCTGAAGAATGTTACCTTGTGGAAAGCAGGAAAAAAATGGATATACAGGGTAATACCAAAAAGGTACTATTTGTACTTTCATGCGGAGCAGACCTACAATGAACCTGCAATGGCAGGTTAGGAAAAGTAACACTGTTCCAGATCTAACCATGATTTTGGATCTTTAGAAGATTTTTAGATCTAACCATGATTTTGGATCTTTAGAAGATTTTTAAAATTTTGCCTCCATTCCTTTTTACCTACTCTGATTTCTCTCTTAATACAGGCTACTGAAAAAGAACTTAAATCTCCTTCTGACTGAAGTATAAAATAAGCAACTGATTCAAAATCCAATATATACTTCTAATATTCTTGCCCATGAGAGACAGTTTTTAATAAAGAAAAAAAAAAAAGATGAGAACACACTAAATCTGTCAAGTCCAGTATTTTAGAGATTAATCCCTCCAATATTATCTCAGGAAAAAGCAGTAAGAGGACTGATAAGAAAAATACCCTCTTAAGTAGTCTAAAAACCATTATTACCATTAAAATATCCTTCATTCTTCCAAATCTAGAGTCCCATAGGGAGTTTCAGTAAGTATGTAAACACAGGTATAACCACAAGATTAAAGCAGAGGTTCTTAAACCAGATCACCAGTCCACAGACGCTGTGAACTGGATAAAAAGAGATAATTCAAAGACTCTAGAAGAGAAAACTTCAACTGGTATTTGAACATACGGAGAGGATTTAATCAGTAGAAACTAAAAGCTACTAGAGTGTAACTCCTGGCAATGTGGCATATAGAAGTATTCAACGACTTGCCAAGGATTCCACATATGCCGAGAACAAAGATCTAGATGAATTAACTACTGCCAATATGAACTAAAAACATTCAGATTAATTTTTTTAAATTAGCTGAGTTTCTTTTTTATTACATTCAATGTTTAAACCTGGACAGAAAACTGTTAAAGTCTACAAACTTCCGCAAATAATTTTTAAGACTGTAAGACAGCTACAAAAATATTAAGCCATTAAGCAATAAACAGTTGATACTACATCCTTATAATGGGAAATTTAACTATTTTAAAATGTAATTATGTTGTTCACTTCAGAAGGATTTTCAAAATAACATTGTTCCCTCTCTCTCTTCCCTTTAGAAGTTGGAAAATAAAGAGTTATCAAGCCAATTTTATGCCTTCTTTCGGAGAACAGACAACATATCACCAAACTGCTACATGTTGGGCTCAAAATAAAACACCATGACAAGGTCACCAACTCACTTCTAATGAAGAGGCAGCCAAGCCAGGAATGGCACTAAACCAGGCTCTGAGAATTTCAGTGTTCCTGATAGTCAAACCTGAGCAGACACTGTGGGGAAAACTCTAAAAAACTTTTTTATTCTGGCAAATATGTTACTGGTATTTAATCTCTGTAAGAGAGAGGTAAGTTTAAAAATAGATACTTTAACGTCAAAAGGTATTCTTCCTTCACCAAGATCACCAGCTGAAAGAGCTTAAGGCAGATCTAATTTGGTATCTAAAAGAACAGGGAGGGAGGAAACTGAAACAATTTCAAGTCACAGAAACTACTTTCATAGGCAATTTTTTAAGACATTCATGCACGAAAGCAGTACACTATTCTGATCACTTATCTTGTGGTTCAGGAGACTTGTAAAGCATTATTACTGAAGTGAAATCTATGAACAGACTAAACCAACAACTGTCAATTTTCTGAATGACAGAATCCCCTTACACTCTTAAAATCTTACGACCATCAAAACTTTAAAATATTTCTTCATTGTAAAATAGTAATTTACCTTACTCATTAACAAAAATGTCATGAAAAATGGCTATATTCCTCCACCCACAAAATTAATGACACTGCTTTTCACTACTATAAATCTCTCTAATATCTGGCCTAACAGAATTAAGATTCTCTTAACTGCTTCTTTATTCAATATACAATACACCACAGTATGTTCTGTCAGTTAAATATATGAAGAAAATCCAGCCTCGTTCAGATATGTAGTTAGAAAACGAGGAATATTTTAATAGGTTTTTCATTTAGTTATGGATATACCTTTGATACTACACCAAAACTCCACAAGCGGTAGATTCTTAAGGGTTTGTGGAATCTGAAAACACATTGGTAGTCTGCCACATTAAAATTAAATGCTCTAGCATGCACTTTTACTGATGTATGACTGTTTAACATCACATGCATTGGTCACTTGTAAAAGACTGATTCACTGAGTTATACAGATCTTCCAAATGTTGACACATTGCATAGTATCAAAAACTACATTCATTAGTATTACTACTGATTTTATTTGAAAAAATCTTTTAAGCATTCAGAGGTTGTCAAGCTCACAATGGCAGATATATGTTTTCCAAAATTCTAATTTTTGCTTGAAAGCTCAAATTTCATCATGGGCAACAAACACTGTCCATTGAAGCAATAGTTTCATTGTTCTTTTGAGAAAATGTTCACCAAATATCCAAGTCTGAATAACCACAGTTTATCAGTTCTTTCAAATAAATAAAAATGTTGTTCCATGAAAACAGCAGCTGAAACTCAAACAGCTGTATCAACGCTGTTCCTCTAGACAATCACTGTACTTTGCCCCCTCCCTCTCAGAAGTGCTCTAGGTGCACCTTCCGTTCTGTCATGCAGAACGTTAAACAGATGTGTTCAAGTAGAAATTTAATAAAATTAAGTTTTCACTACTTCAAGGACATACTTAAAACTGATGGTTTTTTAAACTGCTAGTACACTGTGATGAAGATTACTAGTACAGGTACCCTTTGGTGTCACTGCCTTGATCTCATGCTAAGATGGCTGCTGCACACTGCTGTGAAAGTCAGTGTACTGAAAAAGGCAAGTATCATCTGAGTACTACTGTGAAAACAGTTTTGACTTCACGGACATTTTGAATGAGTTCTGGGGTTGCCAAATCACACTTTGAGAAACACTGGACTTAATGATACCAATTTTGATGGCACATACGTACAATCACACACAAACTTACACATATCTTGAGAGGGTTCTCAAAGCCCTTATAACCCGCCTATATATAGCACATCTCAGCTAACAAATGCCATTAGCAGACTGGTCTGGGCCATATGGTGAGATCTGCCACTACAAAAAATTTTTTAAAAACTAGCCGGGTTTGGTGGCCTGTGCCTGCAGTCCCAGCTACTCAGGAGGCTGGGGCAGGAGGATCGCTTGAGCCTGGGAGGTCGAGGCTGCAGTGAGCCGTGATCACGCCACTGCACTCCAGCCAGGGTGACAGAGCGAGACTCTGTCTCAAAAAAAAAGAAAGAAAGAAAAAGAAAAAAAAAATGCCATTAGCAGAAAATTCAATAAATCTCCAAATTATAATTACTTCAAAATAAAAATCACTAGGCATTACAAATAAACCTTGTTATAAACAAAAGCTGCAGTTCAACAACATCTAACACCTTCACCTGAATTAAAAGGAAATCAAGTTTTGAAATAAAATTACATTAGAGAAGTAAAAGGTTTGAGGTAAGAATCCCAGCTTCACCACCTGCTCAAGACTATATAATTAACCTTCCCAACAGTATCTACTTACTTCACAGGGCTTTTGTTAAGAATAGTAAACAGATGTAAAGCACCTAAAACAGTGCCTGGTACATAGTTAAGCACTCAAAAACTGTAGGTTGCTGTGATTACACAAGATGGCCACGCCATGTATTCCATTCAATGACTATTTGGGATTTATTTATAGAAAATCTAATTTGCACCCAGTCTTTTTTCTTTTTTAAGACAGAATCTTGCTCACTGAGGCTCATGCCTCAGCCTCCTGAGTAGCTGGGACTATACTTGCATGCCACCATGCCCTGCTAATATTTTTATTTTTTGTAGAGACAAGGTCTCACTCTGTTGCCCAGGCTGGTCTCAAACTGCTGGATTCAAGGGATCCTCTTGCCTGGCCTTTGAGAGTGCTGGGATTACAGGGGTGAGCCACTGCACCTGGCCTGTTCCATTATTCTGACAAACCATTACACACTTTAGATTATCCACATGTATTTGAATTTTCAATATTTCCACAAGTAAAATTTAAACTACATATTATCAGGACTGCTAGTGCAAAAAAATCTTTAGAGAAAATTTCTTACTGTTTGGCTTTAAAAAATGAACTTGGCTTTCTATCTTGTTAAATTCAGATTTAAAAATAAGTATTTCATTATTAAAGAACAAAAGGATGGGAAAGGGTCAAGTGATGGGCAGCACTGGCTGTTGACCATGCTGGGTGAGGGGAGTCCATTACACTATTACACATACTTTCTGTAATGTTCCAGAATGATTAAGAAAAAAAAAAAACAAACATTAGTCAAATGAATAAACAAGCAATTACTGTGTTTTCTTCAGGATGAAATAAACATTGTTGAGCACTACAGGTTCAGTAGAGAACGAGTGCATGGTCATAACATATGCAGTACATCCAATTTAACCAGTGTGTGATGTAACACCGGGACACAATGGAGAGAGAAATGGGGTGACAATGTGAACAGCTTAGTCATCATCTACTAAAGGAAGTCAGCTGGAAATGTCTAAAGATATAGAAATATCATTTTATTCCCAAAAAGGAAATGACGCACTAAGGAATCCAGTAGGAGAGTGGAACAACTGCTCTTAGGAGATGGCCTAGGGATTAAGGAGTGGGTGAGGTAGGGGACTGCCACTTTTCATCCTGAACCCTGTAGTACAGTATTAACTAAAAACCTCTTATGAAATTTAACAGATAAAGAAAACCAAAAACTGAAACAAAAATGTCCAGGTTAGTCTTTATAAACCTCTGTATAACCATCATCCCAGTCAAGACAGCCCCTAAGATGCCTCCCCAGCCTTCCCAATCACAACTCCCTCCCAACAGCTTAAAGGTAGCCAGTACACTGATTTTTATAGTATTTTTTTACAGTACTTTTTTTTTTTTACTTCATGGCTTTTCTTTGCAGTTTTAGTTTCGTATGTGTCTCTAAACCTATAGCTTAGTTTTAAATGTATTTTATAATTTATTATTAGTGGAATCAAATAATATGTATAAAATTATATATAGAATATGTATAAAATACACATACATGCTGTTTCCTTCACTTTGAGAAATTTTTAGTAGGCTTTGAAGACAATTCCCCAATTTACTCATACTCCAAAGAGTCTTCCCTTCAAAGTAAGAATAAAATAAAAGTTCAAGTAATAATAATATCAAATCCTCATAAGATTCTTTTGTGCTGGGTACTGTTCTATCTCTATAAACTCATTTAATCATCAAAATAACAGTAAGACAGGTTTTATTGTTATCCTCATTTTGTAGAGGGGAGCCAGGCACAAAGACATGATCACACAACTGATAAATGACTGAGTAAGATTCAAACCATGCGGCCTGGTACCTGAGTCTGTACTCTTACCTACTGTCTCATGACAAAGTTATCAATAAAAGAAAAATTAAAAATATAAAATATATTACTAGTAATAATTTATTTTTGACAAGCCTTCTACAGAGTCCAGTATCTCAAACAATTTAGCTTACCAGTAGTGTTAACTACCAGTAATTATTACCAGTGCTAATAATTTTGTGGCTGGTGGTTCACGTCTGTAATCTCAGCACTTTGGGAGGCAGAGGCAGGTGATCAATTGAGGTCAGGAGCTCAAAACCAGCCTGGCCAACATGGCAAAACCACCGCTACTAAAAATACAAAAATGAGCCAGACATGGTGGCACATGCTTGTAGTCCCAGCTACTCAAGAGGCTGAGGCAGGAGAATCACTTGAACCAGGGAGGCAGAGGATGCAGTGAGCCGACATCATGCCACTGCACTCCAATCTGACAGAGTAAGACTCCGTCTAAAAAAAAAAAAAAAAAAAGAGAAGAATTTGGCTTGTTTGTTTTTAGATGTCACTGGAAATTAACAAGATTAGAGTACAAGGAAGAGCAGAAATCACCTAATCCAGCCTTGTTATTTTATTGCTAAACATATAGGAAGCCAGGGGAGTACTTATCCCCAATTCCCCAGTGACATACACTAGCTTGTGCTGGAGCTAGGGTAAAAACCCAAGGTCCTCTGATTTATATTTATTATACAGTTGTATAGCATCAATCCAGTTATAAAAAGCCTACCAATAATTCTGCAGAGAGCATTTAAAAATTCTACCAAGTAAATAAATCCATGACTGCTAAAAGTACATCTCAATCATCCTGCCTTTTACCAGTTCTCATCCCCTTTCTAAAATCTAAGAACAATAACATTTATGGTCCTTCATTCAAACAATATTCAACTACTGTGTGCCAGGCATTGGTCTAGACAGAGCAGTTTCATGCCTGCATAAGGTACAAAGATAAATCAGTCCTGTACTAAGCTTGTAGTATCTAACAGTAGAGATGTAGGGTGCAAAATATGATATCTATGCAACGAAGTGCTATAAAGAAAGATTTAAAAAATAGGTATTTCCAAAAGAGGGAATTAAGCAAAAAGGTTAAAGGCATGACTTGAATGATGAGCAGAATCCGGGTAAGAGAACAGTGGGAGGACTGTCAGGCATCCCAAGGTGGAAGCAGCAAAAACAAAAACTCAAAAGTGAGAGAGCATAAAACACCTTTGAAGAACAGTTATCTGCTTAGCTGGCCACAGCAGCAAATAAACTGAGAGGAGGAGAGGCCATATTGGACAAAGGTCATACATTCTAGACTGACATGTTTGAACTTAACTCCTAATCCAGTGAAAACAGTGATCCACTGTAGATTTATGAGAAAAATGACAAAACTGGGACTGCATTTAAGATTAACTCAGAAACAAAACATAGGATGAAGCAGCAGGGAATAATTTAGGAAGTTACTGCAATCCAGATGAGAGAGAGTGCAAACCCAAACAGAGGTGAAAGGAGGTATGCAAAGAAGATTAAGGCATTACAGAGTAAAAATGGTATGCCCTGGCAGCTGACTGCATGTAGATGGGAGAAAGACAGACAATACGGAGACAATCAAGATGTATCATTAACAGAAAACAAGACGAGTAAAAAGTTGACCTACATGGAAACTGTTTAAGAGATCAGTCTAAACATAGCGGGGAGAAATGTGTTAATAATCTTATTTTACTTCAGAAAAGCAAAGCTTCCCTTAGTAAAAAAAAAAACAAGACTATAATATGCAAACTCTAGTATGCAAAAATACCCAAATTAAAGTGGTGTCATTTGAAAACTGGATCTTTATACTTAATACATTTGTATAGCAATAGCTATTAGAACAAGTACATGTTTTTACTAAGATAAATTTTTTTACTAGAATATATATACACCAAGTATCAGCATTTTAGGATGCTAAAAATATGCTATGTTAAATTAATATTTAACAACCTCAAAAGAAAATTACTTAATGAATCAGTAGAAAAATGCAGCTACTAAGTATCAGCAAAGGGAAACTATAACTGATTTATCTGCTAACTTTCCATGGCCAACAGGTTCTTGAAAATGTTCACTTAGTTTTCTGCTCGGCGTCTTTTGTTACAGTATTGACAAAAAATGGTTTTGTTATAAGTTGCTTTCTTTGCTTAAAGTCGCAGAATCTACCGATAACTTTAAGTGAGGACTTACTGTGTATCACAAGTTATTTGGTTCAGTTAAATGATGTTCAGTTTGAAATATCAATTTCTTCTGATTAAATAAAAGCCATGTGATCTTTCTGCCTAATGTTTAACAAGCAAACTATGAGCTCCTTGTGGACAGTTTATGTTCTAGACAACAAGTATCCTCAGTGCTCAGCATTTAGGGGACCTTTCCTAAGGGGATAAATGGAATTCAACCAAAGAACAGTTTCCAAGTATACAGCACTTTCATAACTTGGTGAGTATTACACAACAGCACAGAACTAATGATCCAATACTGGAGTGTCTACTATTCAACAGGTAATGGAGTTACAACATGAGTAATACACAACTCCTCCCTTGAAGTTAGGACTTATTTCTCTAAACAAGTCAAACACCACTGATTTCACCAGAAAACGCTGATTTACACTATTTGTATGACCAATAGTCAGTCTCTTTTGTTACTGGTTTCTTGTCCAAGAAACAGATGAGGATCCAACAGAAAAGGAACATGAGAGCTCTGCAAAATATGACAAATATAGTGTATGCCAGTTGGCTTCCCATAGGATTCACCACACTTTACAACAGACACTTCATTAAGAATGACACTGACACAAGCAAATAAAAGTATTCGGCTGGCTAAATGCAAAGCCATCTCCTACTACCCACCACCTGAAAAAAAAATCTCCAAAACAAACAGTACTCTACAGACAGGTCAGAAATACAAGGACAACACAATTTAGGGAAAAAAGGTTTATGAATTTTCACCAGATTTTTAAAACTCAAAAGTACATGTTTAAATTTATCTGAGTTTTGTTTGGAAAATTCCTACTGTAATTCAAGACACAGAATACTATTAAAGCTCAAACTTTAACATTTCTCAGCAATGAAATAGTGCAACTACTTTGTGGGAAATGCCTCTGCTGCCTAAGATCATCTTAAATAAATGCACAACCTTGAAGTTTCCCAAAACTCAGATAAACTTCTGAAACACATCAGTTAACAAATTTGGGGAGAAAATTAGACATAAGTACTTCAATTGATCAAACAGTTTCTACCTGCACCAAGAATATAAGCTTTCTAGAAGATAAGCGATATATGCATAGCAGTTACTGTCTTATGCACCTAAATACCAGAAAGACAACAAAATGAATAATCTGAGCTACCATCTCTTCACAGAATATGCCAATCAGCATTATATTCCCACAGTAGGCAAATTCAAAAGAATTTAAAATTCTTCCCATAAAAATAAAAAATGCTGCCAAGAATACTTCTGAGCCAAATGTTGATGGCACCTATTTCAATCTACTTATCTAAAAACAATGTACAAACACAAAAATGCATCACCATTTATTTCTACGTGGAATTTATATAACAAAGAAACCCTTATACGGAGCTCAGAGCTTTCATGTGATGATTCTATATGTCTCATCATCTAACGCTCCTTTCACGTAAATTCAGAGGAAAAAATAATAAAAACAAGGCATAAATTACAAAAGAAACTTAAGGCTGTAGTTCAGAAAGGTAACTTTTAAAACTGTTCTTACATTTCTTGGATAATAAACACAAAATCATCTTGAATTTTTAGTAGTCTCGGCTTCAAGGAAATCCCTCAGGAAAGATTTCTGAAAAAATTATATATCCAAACTTTGCATTATTAAATGCTTTCTTACCTTCTGCTACATCATCATCTACTGCTCCTTTCACCTGAGAAAAACACCACTGAATATCATTCCCTCCTCCAGCTCCTGGAAAGAGAAAACATACCAATTAAAACTGAGTTCTGCTCATGTTGACTCTCGTAAACAATCCACCGTTGGTATGATCATGATACTAATAGCTTAGTTTTGCCCACACATACAACTACCACCAAGAGCACCAGTTTGGAAAAAGGTTAGTCCTCAATAGTTGGTACTGCATTAAAAAGAAAAAAAGATTCCAGGTATGAAATATTTAAAGGCATATGTTTTATGGTCATTATACATCTGTTCACAAACTTCCCTTCCTCTCAAATATCGTAAAAGCCTTAGCACTCAGGCAAGACCTACCAGAAAAAAGTAAATATCAAGAGTTAAAGAGTTTTCTTTTTAAGTGTACAAAAAGCCTGCAGAAGAGTTAATAAGGTTAAACTACCATAAAACATAGAACGGAGAGAAAACTTCGGGAACATTACTGCCTGGGTGAGGAGTAATGATTCATATGAACCCTATCACCAAAGTGCACACACAGCAAACACTACACCCATTTCTTTGCATTCATTACCAGCAAATCACTGGCTCCAGACAGAGAGGAAAAGAAACCAAAATGAATGCTGCTAAAGAGACTGTCAAAGGAAGCTTGTTCTGCCTCCCTTCACCTCATTCCCTCGACTCCAAAGGACCTAGCAAATAATTCATTTTGCTAGTATGTCATCTCGTGCAAAACAATTTTAATCTCATTTCATCATTCAACAAGGCCAACAAGCAACTTGTTCTATGGCAAACCGTAAGTCAATTCGACATGTTAACTTTTTCAAAAGGTTTAATTCTCTAAATAATGAATACAGCACGGAAAACTGGTCTAATCTTGGAATGTTTCTATTTCACGTGCAAGTACTGAGGACGAAATGGTGAAAACGTCCTGAGGCTCTAGGGAGAAAGACACTGAATCTAAATCTGTAACCCATTCTACTACATGAAGGAAAAGATTTAGCAACACCAACATTTACAAAAAGAATTCCCAAAGCAATCACATTACTTCTCTCTCCCCTGTCACCCCTATTCCTTGCTAAATTTGTTTCCAAACTGGTTTTCTCTCTACATCCTTTCCCCTCCCCTCCAAAGCTTCTACCTAAATCTCTCTTCTCCTTGCTATTTATATCCCTGAACTCCGCCACTATTTTAACTAACTCTACCAAACCCTTTTGGGAAAAGGACATCTGCAAAAAAGCTAACATGTTAAACGGAAAGTTGAAATCAATGTTTTTCATGCAACTTGCTGTACATGAAAGGCCTTCCACTCTTCGGTGGTAAGTGGGAAACAAGCGGAAAGGAAACGGTTTGAAACAAAAAATTTAGGCTTCCAGCCTCAAAAATATTGGCATCCACAGTGGGGAAAAAGAGTCACATATGCCCCCACTGCATTTTAACTTGTAAGGCGCTCTTCCTTCTCAGTGCCCAATAACGTGTATATACACCCAAGAAGGCTTGCAGCAGGGGGAAAACAGAAATTAAATGAAGACCTGCAGCAAAAAATAAAAATAAAGACGGGGGGCGAGGTGGGAGAGGATCCACCCGGCTCCCGGGCGGGAGAGACAAATCTGCACGCGCCCCCACCCCGCCCCACCCACGCCTCACCCCAAGCTCGCCGGCACACCCCACCCCCACCCCGGCCACGGCGCCGGCCCCGTTCTCCACGCCCAGTGGCTCTCACCGCCACCCCTCGCCTCCCCGGAGCCCTCCCCGCCTCCACCCCACCCCCCTGGACCCCACTCCCTCAAACCCGAGGGGCGCCCCGTGGCTCCGCGCGAGGCGCGGGCGGTCGCTAGGGGGTGATGCAGGGAGGAAGAAGGAAACGGTGACTTGTCAGGGGGCGAGGGGGATTTCTCCTTTACCTGCCATATTGCGCTGCAAATGGTGACCCTGCGGGGTTCCTCGGGGTCTCCGCTTCCTGAACTCACCCCCCTCACCTGGGGATGGGGGGGTAGAGAGGGCGGATGGCGGCGGATGGCACCTGCGGGGGGAGGGGACGGGGGCTGGGGGAAAAGGAAGGAGGGGCGGGCAGACCAGCCGGCAGGATGCTAGATTTCACTCTAGGGCTTCCCCGCTCGTGCTCTTTCTCCGGCGGCGGCGGCGGCTACGACAGCGACGGCGCCGGCGGCGGCGGCGGCGGCGGCGGCAGGGGCAGGCGACTCCACTTTCAAAATGGCGCCGGCTGGCCTGGCCAGTGACGTCACCCAGGGGGCGGAGCCGCCTGGCTGGGGCGGAGAGCGGAGGGGGAGGGGCAGGGGAGCGGCCGGGCGGGCTCCTGGCCACGCCCCCTTCCTGCTGCGCTCTTGCCCCGCCCTCGCGTCTTGGCCGGCGGGGCCTGCGCCGGGCCCCGCGTCTCGCGTGGCCACCCCTCTGCCCGCTCCTCCTGCGCCAGGCCGCGGCTGTCTGCGCCTTGCGGTGTCCCAGCCCCTCGCGCGAGCGCCAGGGCTCTGGAGCGGGCTCAGCTGTCCAGTTAACGTGCTCGTCTGCAGGGATTCTTGGGGTCCTGTGCCTTTTTTGAGAATATCCGTATTGCTGCTTAGGAAAGTGTCGCTTTGCGTCAGCCCTGAGGCCACAGAGGAAGGGACAGCAGTGCAGACTCGCTGCTCAGCCGGGGTGAAAGTTCACGGGGTCCAGAGGGACACGATTGGGTTGGTTCCATCTGGGTGAATTAAATTACCTTCGCGTGGGCCCCAAGAACCAAGGCGGGAGTCCTGGGCACTGCGGCCACTAAGGGTGGTTTCTAACAGAAACCTGAGTGCAATGAGAAGGGTATGGCCCAAGAAGTAGCTTGGATCTCTCCAGCTAAATAAACATGGTGGAATCCGTGCTTAAGAGCTGGCCTGGGGCGGGGCGTGGTGGCTCAGGGCTGTAGTGCCAGCACTTTGGGAGGCCGAGGCGGGAGGATCGCTTGAGGCCAGGAGTTCCAAGTTCAGCCTGGAGAACATAGGGAAACCCATCTCTACAAAAAAAAAAAAAAAATTTTTTTTTAATTAGCCAGGTATGATGGCGTGCCTATAGTTCCAGCTACCAGGAGGCTGCGGTGGGAGAATTGCTTGAGCCCAGCAGGTCAAGGCTGCAGCGAGCTGTCAGCCTGGGAGACAGAATGCGTTCCTGTCAAATCAAAAACAACAAAAAAAAGAGCTGGGCTCTGAAGCCAGGCTGCCTAATGTGATTCCAAGGCTCAGGAGATGAAGATGACAGTCCTACCTGATAGGATTGTTGGCGAGATGAAATGACTTAATTTGAGCACATGATAAATGTTAGTTGCCGTTATTATTAGATTTGTATTGAAAGCGTCGTCAGTAAGGTTAAGAGGTAGAAGGAAAAACATGAACAGGAAATGCCAGTCATCAGCTAAGAGGGGATGTGCACTTCTGTTGCAAGATGCTCTAATGATGCAGTTGCTATATACGGCACACTTTACATATCTCATTCCATCTCCACAGTATACTCCTAGGAGATAGATATGCACGTTTAACACATGAAAATCACCTGCAAAAGCATCCAGAATTTGGCCTAAGGCTGAATGGAGTGTTAAAGGCGTTTGGAGACCAAGAAGGGGGAGTTGAAGATATTTATACATCCTCCCTACCATCGCCACTTTTTTATTTTTTTGAGATGGAGTCTCACTCTGTCGCCCAGGCTGGAGTGCAGTGGAGCCATCTCGGTTCACTGCAACCTACGCCTCCCAGGTTCAAGGGATTCTCATGCCACAGCCTCCCAAGTAGCTGAGACTACAGGCACATGCCACCATACCCAGCTAATTTTTTGTATTTTTAGTAGAGACGGGGTTTCACTGTGTTAACCAGGATGATCTCATCTCCTGACCTTGTGATTCGCCTGCCTCGGCCTCCCAAAGTGCTAGGATTCCAGGCATGAGCTACTGCGCCTGGCCCCCACCATCTCCACTTTCTACCATATTCTTGATTTCTAAAACAGTGGAACTGTAACACAATGCCTGAAATTCCTCCAAAGGTACAACTGCACTACTGCATGATCATTTCTCCTTTTCTGCATGAAATGAATTAACCAATGAATTAACTGAATGAATTAACCAAAACAAAAAATCTACCCTTTTGGCTACATGTATAACAGGTACAAAATGAATTAGCCAAAACTAAAAATCCACCTTTATCTGTCATCTTTTGGCTACCTGTATAAGAGGTATAAAACTTTAATGCACTGTATGCTGTATTTTCTTCAATTTTGGTATTTTCATAAATGTATTTCTCTGGATATGCCTTTAGTTATTTTCCTTTTCATTTGCTCAACACTTCTTTGATGGTTCAATCCTAGACTCTCCAGGGAGAGCTCTCCATCTTAACCAGAACCCAAAAGGAGAGACAGAAAGACAGACGGAAAAAGAGAACATAGACTTTACACATCCTGAAAATGATTTGGTTTACATAAATGATTTGTTCTTAGAAGCCAATAAAGCTTGCCTAGAAACTGGGATAATTATAACAAAAATTCATATAGCACCGACTACGTGCCAGGTGCTGTTTTAAGAACGTTGTTTGGAGCCTTGAGGGTACTGCATGCCTGTGGAATGGGCTGACGTGGGTCTGAAAATCAAGGGCCAGTGTGCCCTGGCACCCTGATGTAAGTGAACTGGCTCTTTTTAGACCCTGGGCAGCCCTTTCAGAGGACCATAAGCCACCTCTCTTTCATCAGAATGGCCCTTAGGAAGAGGAGCCAGGACACCCGCTAGCCCAGAGTCAAGGGTTGCTCTTGTCCATCTCACTGCCTATCTTCCACTTAAAAAAAATTTTTTTTTTTTCTATTAAAGAGAGTCTTGGCCTTGGCCAGGTACAGTGGCTCACACCTGTAATCTCAGCACTTTGGGAGGCTGAGGCGGGCAGATCATGAGGTCTGGAGATCGAGACCATCATGGCTAACACAGTGAAACCCTATCTCTACTAAAAACACAAAAAATTACCTGGAAGTGGTGGAACGTGCCTGTAGTTCCAGCTACTTGGGAGGCTGAGGCAGAAGAATCGCTTGAACCCGGGAGGCAGAGGTTGCAGTGAGCGGAGATCACACCACTGCATTCCAGCCTAGGCAACACAGCAAGACTCCATCTCAAAAAAAAAAAAAAAAAAAAAAAAGACACAGTTTTGCTCTGTCACCCAGGCTGGAATGCAATGGCATGATCATAGCTCACTGCAGCCTCAAACTTCTGGGCTTAAGTGATCTTCCTGCCTCAGCCTCCCTAGAAGCTGAGACTCCAGGCATGTGCCACCACACATGCCTCTACCTTCCTCCCCCATTACCACTGCACTGAAATGGCTTCTGTCAAGGTCATTAACAATCTCTATGTTACTAAATTCAATAGTCACATCTCTGTTTTTATTTTTCTCTATTTCCCAACATCATTCGAAATCATCCATCAATCCCTCCTTCTTGAGACTATTTTTTTTTCCCTTGACACTTTATTGGTCACTCCCCCACTCAACCCACCCACCTGTCTAGCCATTCCTTGCGGTTTCTTTTGCTGGCTCCTCCTCCTAGACTACCCTCTAAATATTAGACTGGTGTCCAGGCATAGTAGCTCACACCTGTAATCCCAATACTTCGGGAATCTGAGGTAGGAGGATCACTTGAGCCCAGGATTTTGAGACTAGCGAGGGCAACAAAAGGAGACCCTGTCCCTACAAATATATATATATATATATATATATATATATATATATATATATATAAAAAGTTGAGTGTGGTGGCATGTGCCTGTAGTCCCACCTACCTGTATCACCTGAGCCCAGGAGGTTGAGGCTGCAGTGAGCCATGATCATGCCACTGCACTCCAGCCTGGACAGCAGAGCAAGACCCTGTCTCTAAATAAATAAATAAATAAATATTAGGGTAATCTGTCTCCCCAGCCTCCATACTGGGGTCCCTTGTGTAACTACGCATTCTTTGAGCAACTTCGTTTAGTCTCACACATGTAAATACCATGTAATACCATGCATATACCAGGGACTGCTAAATTTAGATCTCCAGCTGTGTCCTCACCCTGAAACTGCAGACATACACCTCTACTTACCTTTGTGACATTTCTAGATGCCCGTTTAGCATGTCAAACATAGTGCTTCCAGGCACAAGTCTTTTTTTTTTGAGACAGTCTCACACTGTAACTAGGTTGGAGAGCAGCGGCATAATCTTGGCTCACTGCAACCTCTGACTCCCAGGTTCAAGCGATTCTCCTGCCTCTGCCTCTAAGTAGCTGGGACTACAAGTGTCTGCCACCATACCCAGCTAATTTTTGTATTTTTAGTAGAGATGAGGTTTCACCATATTGGCCAGGATGGTCTTGATCTCTTGACCTTGTGATCTACCCACCTCGGCCTCCCAAAGTGTTGGGATTACAGGCGTTAGCCACCGCGCCCAACCCAGGCACAAGTCTTGATTCCATATCCCCTCCATACCATGGTTTATGCTGTCCCTTTCCTGAACACCACCATCCACTCACCCACCACCCCTACCCCAACAGTCCCACATATCCTGCTACCCCCACCCCAACACTTCCACACACCCTGCCATCCCCACCGCAACACTCCCACACACCCATTCTTCCTTTCTCAGCCAGTAAAACTACTGTTCTTTAAAAACCAATTCCGATGTAACATCCTCCAGGAAGGCTTCTCTGACATTGTTCCCCATTTCCTACCCACCTTAAGCTGGGCTGGGCATCCTTACACAATATTCTCATAAAATCCAATGCACTTCTGTCTTTCTAGACCATGCTCAAATTATCTAAATATTTGTCTGTTACTACACTGAGTTATTTGAGGGTAGGAACTATGTCATTCATGGGCATACACCAGCCACATAATTTGTGGAATTAATGCATGAATGAATAAATCTGACTTAAAGAAAACCATTCATGATATGGCAAGTATGGAGAAGTCAATGCTTGCCATATCATAAATGTTGTCACTCACCCGTAACTCTGGAAGAAAGGCATTTTACAATGATCTCGGTCATCCTGATCTACGTTTGTCAGGCAACAGTCGGTTAAATATGTAAGTAGCTTATAGATAGAGTCATCCCAACTACTTCCACCTGGTCCTTTGTCTCCAGAATACATACTTATCCAAGAGGATCCCATAGGACACCGTTCCCTCACCCACATGCTATCATCCAAGTTTTCTTTAGCGTGAGCTTCTAGCCAGAACTTCAACACCTGGCCACATATAAGATGTACAAACTAATAGTTTCCTGCAGAACTGAGTTCAGCTTAGGCACAAACAGGTGGAAAACTCCCTCTGGAGTCTCCTGGTAAGGTTCTAGGCAGTCTGTTTGTCTTGGAAGTGTTCTGCTTTGGATCTGAGAGGTACTAAAGGTACTCACAATCTCACCCACAGGAAGAAGCCAACAGGACTTAGCTAAGGGTTACTGCAAAATAGCTTTTTAGAGTACACTAAATGATTAAAGGATAAACATTTGAAAGTCACTCTTTTCCTTGATGAAGCATGTTTGGAGTCTAGATGAACACCAGCACCCCCCTACCCTCCCTACACTCACTAAATGAGAAGTGACTCTTTTCAGCTTTTCTCTTCTAGGTGGTTAGACCGAGGCATATCCAGGAAAGTCCATGAACTCAACGGTAAGAGGAGAGGTCCCTAATTAAAAATGATTACAGTTCAGAATTTTGGGAAACCCACCATAGCTATGCCATCTGACCTGAAACAATTGCAAGGGCTTTACAGGGAAAGTTACAAGCAGCTGTCAGTTTTTCATACTTTTTTTTTTTTTTTTTTTTTGAGATGGAGTTTCGCTCTGTTGAGCAGCACAGAGGTGCAATCTTGGCTTACTGCAACCTCTGCCTCCAGGGTTCAAGCAATTCTCCTGCCTCTGCCTCCCAAGTAGCTGGGATTATAGACATGTGACAACACACCTAGCTAATTTTTGTATTTTTAGTAGAGATGGGGTTTTGCCATGTTGGCCAGGCTGATCTTGAACATCTGGCCTCAAGTGATCCACTAGCCTTGGCCTCCCAAAGTGCTAGAATTACAGGCGTGAACCACTGTACTCGGCCTACTTTTTTAATAGCTATACATTTGGCCTGGAAGTCAGTTTCCCAAAACTCGTCAGAGTCTAGACAATAAAGAATTCATACCACAATATTCAAAGTATAGAACTCACTATAAGATAACTAAGATATCCTACACTAGAAGGATAAACATAAAAACGATAGTGAATCTACCAGGTGGATTACTACATAATCAAACATTTGTAAAAACAGAGGACATTGCTTATGCCTTAGAAGCAGGATACAAAATATAGATACAATATGATCATAAGTATATACAACAAACAAACACAAAATACGTACAGCTGAAAGAGACAGGAAGGAAATGCACCAAGGTGTTAGCAGTAATGTCTCTGGATGGTGATACAATGGGTAATTTATTCACCTTTGACACTGGAGTTCCTCTAAATATTTTATAATTAACATATATTGAAGGGAAAGAACAAACTTAATTATAAAAGTCTATTCTAATGCTAGTATTAAAGCTTGATAACATCTATGCTACCGATTTTCTACCTTAAAGTGAAAGTTGTAGTTCATTATAACTGTATGAACAGATGTGACTTAATCCATGGTTTTGGCATAAAACAGAAACATTTTGTCTTTGTCTTTTAATGTGTTATACTTTTGTAGCAGGTACATCCTGTAAGTATATAACCTGAGTATCTCTTTGGTATAAAATGCAAACTTTGTGAAATTAAACATTATCTCTGAAATGTATTTTCAGTGTAGCTTATTGGATGATCAGAAATATCCTATAATATAAACTATTATCCAAATAGCCTATTTGTTTGAAGAATGAGTGTACATCCATGCTGCAGACTTTTTGTTATTGTTGACATAGGATTTCACTCTGTCCCCCAGGCTGGAGTGCAGTGGCACAATCATGGCTCACTGCAGCCTTGACCTCCCAGGCCCAAGTGATCCTTCCATTTCAGCCTCCCATGTAGCTGGGACCACAGGTGTGTACTATCACACCCCAGCTAATTTTTTTCTTTCTTTTTTTTTTTGGTGAGACAGAGTCTTGCCCTGTTGCCCAGGCTGGAGTGCAATGGTGCAATCTCAGCTCACTGCAACCTCCACCTCCCTAGCTCAAGCAATTCTCCTGCCTCGGCCTCCCAGTAGCTGGGATTACAGGCGTGCACCACCATGCCCGGCTAATTTTTTGTATCTTTAGTAGAGACGGTGTTTCCCCATGTTGGCCAAGCTGGTCTTGAACTCCTGACCTCGTGATCCGCTCACCTCGGCTTCCCACAGTGCTGGGATTACAGGCATGAGCCACCATGCCTGGCTGTATTTTTGAAAAATATGGGGTTTTGCAGTGTTGCCCAGACTGGTCTCTAACTCCTGAGCTCACACAATCCACCTGCCTTGACCTCCCAAAGCGCTGGGATTATAGGCATGAGCCATCACACCAGGCTCATACTGCAGATGTTTTAGGTGGCATTTGAGTTTATTAGCCATGACGCAAGAGTATGTTTCATGCATATATAGCAGAAACACAAAGGCTGAAGGTTGGGAGGAAGTTCTGGCATTAAGTAACCCAATTCTCATAATGGATACTTAAATTCCTTATGTAACATGTCCTTCAGTGCTCATTCAGCCTTGGCTTAAAACTTCCAAGTAACCAAGAACTAAGACACATTCTGTTTGTAGAGAGCTATAATCACAAGGTAATTCTGCCTTACATTGTACAATTGTATCGAAATGAATACTTTGAATATCATGGTATGAATGTTCATTGCAACTTTATACTGCAGACCCTGGCTCTCTTCACCTGAGCCCTCTTCAATGTGAACATGAAGGTCATTTAGATCTTGGAATATAACTACATCTCCCAAGTTTTCTCTTTTCCACAATAATCAACGAGCTTCTTCAAAGCGTCTTCATCAGTCCGTCTTTAATCTCTGCATCTCATCTTGGGCATAACCTCTATATACAGGGCACTTATTCCGAATGCCTCAAATAGTGATGCCCACAACTAAATATAATGATTCAGGCCTGATGATTATACAGTTACCCCTGAGTGAAACTGTCACCTGTTCTCTTCTGCAAACCAGACTTCCTTGGATTTGACAATCACACAGCCTGCAGCTCCTTATATTGTGATCTGAGCCTTTTTCCATGCACAGCTGTTAACACACATCTCTCTAATCTTTTTCCCCAATAGCTCATTTTAAAAAAATTGATACATAGTCCCTACAACATAGTAGGAATTTGGTAAATATTTGAACAAACACATATAAGGTTTTATGTTATTCTGTATTAACTATTTCCTTCATGATTGAGATTTCATTTTTTATTATTCAAAAAAACAATTTGTACAGAATATCTAAAAAGCCATGTAGTTGTAATTATTTCTAGAGAATTAAGGACTTCAGTTTAAAATTTAGTGGCAAAATGTTTTTTGAGAGAGGATTTCTGGCTGAGCATGGTGGTTCATGCCTGTAATTGTAGCACTTTAGGAGGCTGAGGCAGGAGAATCAGTTTCGTCCAGGAGTTTAAGACCAGTTTGGACAATATAGTGAGACCCCTGTCTCTATAAAAAAAATTTTAAAAAAATATAAAAAAGCGGATTTCAAATATATAATCTTAAAATGTTGATAAGTTCTTACATGTAGTCTCCTGAACTCACAATTGAATATCAGTCACACTACATGCTCACAAATTTACACTCAGTCAGGTGTGGTGGCACATGCCTGTAATCTCAGCAACTTGGGAAACTGAGGCAGGAGGATCTCTTGAGCCCAGGAGTTCAAGACCAATAAGGACAACATAGGGAGGACCTCATGTCGACAAAATTTGTTCTAAAATTAGCAAGGAAATATATGCCTGTAGTTCCAGCTACTTGGGAGGCTGTGGTGGGAGGGTAGTTTGAGTCAGGGAGGAAAGGCTGTAGTAAGCAGTGATTGCACTCCTGCACTCCAGCCTGGACTACAGAGCAAGACTCTTTCTCAATCAATCAATCAATCAATCAATCAATTTGTGCTCTTTCAAAGCACATTGACAAATTACTAGGAAAAAGTATTGCCAAAAATCTTATGGGTAGTAACCTTGTCTGATGGGAAGAACTTTTTTTAAAGATTTTATTTTATGTCCACAGTTGAATGATGAGAAGAACATTTTAAAGAGAGATCTTCCTGGGCTCCAACTCCGAAGGTTCTAATTCAGTAGGTCCTATTTTTGTTTGTTTTTTGAGACAGGATTTCTCTCTTGTTGCCTAGGCTGGAGTGCAATGGTGTGATCTTGGCTCACTGCAACTTAACACCTCCCAGGTTAAAGCAATTCTCTTGCCTCAGCCTCCTGAGTAGCTGGGATTACAAGCAAGTGCCACCATGCCTAGCTAATTTTGTATTTTTAATAGAGACCAGGTTTCTCCATGTTGGTCAGGCTGATCTCCAATTCCTGACCTCAGGTGATCCACTGCCTTGGCCTCCCAAAGTGCTGGGATTACAGGTGTGAGCCACCGCACTCGGCCCTCAATAGGTCTTTTAAGAAGCTTCCAGAGGAATCTGATGTATGGTCAAATTTGAGAATCAAATCACTGACTTAGCCTGTCTTCTATGGTATGAAATATTTGATCAACACACTATAAAGTGTCTGAAGTCATTAATAACAAAGATTGAGGGACAGGATACTTACAGCCAACCCACCGAGCAGTTTCTTGATCTATTTGCCATGAGATATTAAATATTCTGTGGGGGGAAAACAGTTTTACAGTCAAAAAGTTGGGCAATACTAGGTGTAAAACATTCTTCATTATATGATTTTTTAATGTACATGGTAAACCTGCGGCAGATGAGCTATAATATAAAGCATTTCTCATGCCTATGAGACAAAAGAAGTTGATTATTAACGAGCATTATTTGCGTAAAATTCTATAGTTATGTATTAACTTACATAAAGAACAATCTAAATCCACCTTTATCTTTTCCTCATAAGTAACAAAACATTTCACGGCTATTCCTTTCTCTCTCTTTTTTTCTCTTTTTGAGACAGAGTCTCACTGTGTCACCCAGGCTGGAGTGCGGTGGTGCAATATCAGCTCACTGCCACCTCTGCCTCTCAGGCTCAACCTCTCTTCCTATCTCAGTCTCCGAGTAGCTGAGACCACAGGCCAGCACCACCATGCTCAGCTAATTGTTTTGTATTTTTAGTAGAGATAAGTTTTTACCATGTTGCCCAGGCTGGTCTTGAACTCTTGAACTCAAGCGATTTAGGCGGCTGAGGTGAGTAGATTGCTTGAGAGGCACATCGTACAATCTAATATTTAGGATGAGCCACTGCGTCTGCTCCCTTTCTCATGTTTCCCTAAAGATGCTGCGATGTCCTTTTACTGATAGTGGTGTGCTGGAGCTAGTTCATACTAGCTCAAAAGAGATGATTGTGACTTTTTAGGAATTTTGTGAGTTGGTTGTTAAAAACAGACCATTAATAAAAAATTATATAAAGTTATAATTAAATTATATTATAAACAAAGGTAAAAAATATTCAAAACCCATCACTTCCTAATTATTTTACTATATTTTACTATTATTATGTTCTTGGGGTTAGTCACATCTATTATATCTGTACGGTGGAAACTGTTATAGTGGGAATATTGATGCCTCAGAAATCAACAAAGGCTAGAAATTAGGGCTCCCCCATACTCCCAGAAATCTGGTTATCAAACATTTACCAGCACATTACTGCCTGTAGATTCATTGACTTCCACATACATAAATCTCTGCCCACAGTTATATGCGGCCTTCCTCTGTAATCAGTGTATTTTTACCCTAAAGCATTTCATCTCATCGACATGTTCCACTTATGATGACCTTCCTTTCCATGATAACTCTGACCATTTTATTTTAAAATTTCAATTTTAGGATGTTCCCTGAAAAATGCCTGTACATTGGTTGTGAACCTTTTTCCTACTGAGATGGTGAAATAGTGATGTTAGAATATGTGTAGTCATGAATGAAGAGCAACCAACCGACATCAAAACAAATCTATGCTTTCAAATAAAGGTTGCTTTTGAGTGGCAATAAAGATCTATTTGGACATGCTACAGGTTGTTCCTTGCATTTCTAACTGTACTGCCAGCTAGTATTTGCTCCCATATTTCCCCCAGAAGTCGGCCCATAGCTCTTCCCCAATGCTCGATAATGCACTTGGGGAGTTACTTAAGCTATTGTTTCTGTGCTTTGACCTCATTTTGGACATCCATTACATTAGGTTTATTGTTTCTTGCCATTATTCACTTATGTCTAGCTCAGGGCATTCTGTGGCAAGTCATGGACAGTTCTTCAGTGCTAATAGCTCTCTCAAAGCCCCATGATGGGAGATTCTGCACTGTCCTTCATTATTTCACTAGACTCATTGACAACACTGATGAGATAATACTTCCATGAGCCCCAGTGCCTTATGTACACACAGTCTTAGCTACAGGGCATTCAATCCTAAATACTAGATTCTATGATGTGCCTCTGCCTGACCTTCTATTCATCTGTTTTGCACTAGCTATTGGGTCTGATAAACTCAAGAATCTATGAGTTCTTTCATGTGGATTACTGCATCCAGTTCCATCGTATCTAAGTCCAGTCCTTGTTGCTTCTAGACCCCTAAGAGCAACAAAAATTCAGTGGCCACTTAACCATCTGGGAATTAGCCTTTGATATTGGCATACACTTCACAAAGGCCTGTCTCAACCACAGCACATGGGAAAGTCAAGCCTGGCCCAACACTGATGGAGGCTGCCTTGAGCACTGTAAGCCCCTGGACATATGGGGGAAAGGGAAGTCAATGCAGGTCTTCCTCAGTTCACCTTCCAAATTTTGGAGAGAGCCAAAGCCCTGCCCACTTCCATTTTTATCATTATTCAGGTTGCAGATATTATTATAACAAAGTCAACAATAATATTCTGCATTCAGCCAGTCTATTGACTTTGTTTGTCATGTGCATAATCTCAAAGACCTTTATAAGAGAAATGAGGAAATGGGGGTTTTAAGAGATTAAGGCATTTGTTATTAAAGGCTGGTAGCTTGCATGCAGTTCATTCAGCTACACGGGGGAGAGGCTGGAAGCTGGGAGGCAGTCTTTGGCTCTCAATCCACTCAGTCTAATGCTTCTTGCATTATCCCACCAAGCTGCTTATTCCATACTGTTTATCTTTGTACTGTACTCTGATCCAGAAGATGTATCCTTGAACACATTTTTAAAACAAAACTATAACTGGCAAAGTAAAAACTCCTTGGGGGTGAAATATGCAAACTCACCCATGAGGCCCCCAAATGTCTTAGTATGACTTTATTGTACTCTCATCTTTTGAACAGACTCCCCCACCCCCCACCCTAAAAAGGTTATGAATGCTTCCACAAACACTTGAATACAGCCTTAGAGAAAATTGAAAACTTAATGAATCAAATCCAGCTTACGCCTAACAGATCTGCAAAAACCTCTCTGACATGGTATGTTGGTAGCTTTGCAATAAAAATTTAAATGTAATAACCTCTTAATTTGAAAGGCAATAAAGCTCTAACAAAAGTTAGACTTCAAGTTGCTCTCAGCAAGGGAAATTAGATGAGACACCACCTTGCAAATGCTATTTGAAGCACCCACCTCCACAATCTAACCTCCTCCACCACAGCAAAGTTCTCAGTCCCTACCAAGTTGCAGAAGGGAAAATGTATGATTTTTTTTTTTGAAGGTCACATGAGGATTCTATAGAGTGTCCCACCTATGTTCCTTCCAGAGTTCTTTCCAAACCTAAGATTTCCCTCTGACATGGGTACCCACTTCCATAATGTAACCTCTTTTATCACAACAGGCTTCATGGCCTCAAGCATGTTATCCAGGGGAAAATACTGCCTTGTGTCAAAGGTGGGAGGCTAAGAAACATCAAGACCACATGATAAGGCAGTAACATTTCCACGGAAGTCGGGGAGACAGTGCTGTAGCTCAAGTACGGACATGTCCAAGAATAAATGGGCATAAGATACTTCCACATCACAAGAGCCTACAGTGACAGCAGACTGAGGAGCGCCAATGGTGGGTAAGCCACAAAGAACTCAGATGATTGCATTAGTCAGCTGTCATGTTAGGAGAGCTGAAGATGAGGTAGCAATCGCTTGAGTGAATAGAAACTACTGGTAACTGAAATGTATAAAATGTCATAGGGATTGTGTAATCTTAATTGAATCCTGTTCGTGATTGGTGCCTATTTTGATTTGGAAATGGAGTCACCAACGCCACAATCTCAAGAGTTTTGTAGCAGGAATTCACTTCATATCAGTAGGACCATAAAAAGGCTTACCAAGTATCTTGGAGTCTGGTAACTACTTTGCACTCCCTGGGGAAAAAACCAGGTGGTACGAGAGAGATTCGTAACTAGCCCATTTGAAAACAGCATTTCTCTCATTTAAGAAAACGCTACTTAGGCCAGGTGTGGTGGCTTACAGCTGTAATCCCAGCACGTTGGGAGGTGGAGACGGGCAGATCACTTGAGCCCTGGCGTTTGGGACCAGCCTGGGCAACAAAGTGAGACCCCCATCTATACAAAAAATGCAAATATTACCTGGGTGTGGTGGCATGCACCTGTAGTGCCAGCTACTTTACAGGCTGAGGTGGGAAGACTTCGTGAGCTCAGGAGGTCAAGTCTGCAGTGAGCCATGACTGCACCACTGCATTCTAGTCTGGGTGACAGAGCAAGACCCTGGCTCAGTAAAAAAAAAAAAAAAGAAAAGAAAAAGAAATAAATGATACTCTGTTCTTAGAAGGTTCCAAAAGAGTACACTGTTAACACAGGAACTTAAGAACAGCACCTACAGAAAACTGACTAGAGGTGCTATTGTTGCTGGTGATCAACATTTGGTGGATTATAAATCCAGTTCGAACTAAACTGTGGCCTCTATGGAAAGAGGACAGGCCTGTCTTTTAACAAACAAAAAAGTCACAGAAATCAAAGCACTGCCTTTTCAACAAGGAAAAAATCTATTGAGGAAAGGAGAACTATTGTGCTCACCTGGGAAGCAATGCTACTTGTCTGGGAAAGAGGGAGATCAGCTCAGAGAAGCCCCAGACAGAGTGGAGGGTTCACTGGCAGAAACTCTCCACAAGGAAGAAAGAGGAGAGGGGCAGAACCCACACATCTGACACCTTACTACCACTGCAAGTGTGTTTGTGAAGCCCGTCTCCCAAAAGTCCATGGGGCTACTCTACAGGAATGCTTGGATCCAGATGAAAGCAAGGAAAAGGAGAGGGAAGTAACAGGAGTCATAACCAGGAGACGTTTCTTTTGATTGACAGCTCAGACTTCTCCACAAGAACCCACAGGTAAGTTGATGGTCACTGTAAAGCTACTAAGAGCCACTCTTCTTTCATAGAGGTAATATTGATGGTAGAAGTATCAATAAGGTGACAGATTATATAAAAATGAAGAAAGATCAAATGTCAACATATGTAAAACGGAGCTTCAAAAAAAAAAAAAAAATGAAGCAAGATAGCAAATGGATTTTAGAGAGAAGTCCAGGTTTAACTGTTGTCTCCTGGGATGATCTGAATGTTTGTGTCCCTTTCCTGTCCCTAACCGAGAACCAAATTCATATGCTGAAATCCTAACCTTCAAGATGATGGTATTATAAGGTAAGGCCTTTCGGACATGATTAATTAGGTCAGGAGGGTAGAGCTTTCATGAATGGGATTAGCGCCCTTATGAAAGAAACCCCTCAGAGCTAGCTAACCCCTTCCCACCTGTGAGGACACAGAAGGTGCCATCTGTAAGCCTGAAAGTAGGCATTGGCCAGTGCTTGATCTTGGACTTTCCAGCATCCAGAACTGTGAGAAGTAAATTTCTGTTGCATATAAGCTGCCCAGCTTATGGTGTTTTGTTATAGAATCCCAATGGACTACGACATCTCCTTTACTCAAGTGTCTAGGTTTAGACAAAAAAAAAAAAAAAGATCAGCTTATTAATATGTTCTATTAGCTCTCTCTGCTCGCCTAGTGTCACCTAGAGGCTCTTACGAGCCTCTGTCAGCCTGCATCGTGGAAGGTGGGAGAACACTCTACATTCAGGAGACCTAGCTATTGCTGCCCCTATCCCTAGCCCAACCAAGACCTCAAAGACATCACAACCTGGGTTGCCTTTTCAGGTTGGTGATGGCTCTGTCTGAGGCCTCAGCTGGTCAGGGCAGGGAGAAAGAGGACTGGAAGAAAGAGGACTAGTGTATTTCAGTGGTCTCTTCTAGCTCTAAAATTATGACCCTGCTGGAAAAAAGAATTGATCTCGGGTCTACTCAAATCCCACCTATTCAATCTTTACCTCCTACAGTGAAAGGAACTTCACTCCTTAGATGTTTTTGCCTCATCTTTCTGGACTTCATAAGTGGTTATGCAGATTTCATTGAGTCATCTACCTCTTCAAAATCATCTTTAGTTATTTATTTATTTTTGCCACCACCTCCTCTCTGGCTTCAGCTCTTTTGGTAAAGCATACTCATGAGATTGGATGGGGTTTAATAATCCTGAGCAGCTTTTGCTTTTCCTTCTGCTTTTTCTCCCTCTCATAAGCTCTGAGTTAAACGAAGTCTTTCTTAAGTGGTAGTTGAACAATACACTTCTTTGTGACATACTAACAGGAGATGAAAGCCAGTTATTAGCTTAAAGAGAAATATGGCATACCCCACACAGAAAACATTTGTTCAAAGAGTCCAGGAGTTGAAGAAAGACGGGGATTTGAAGGGGGCTGGAAGGCCCAGATCCACTGAATTATTCTCTTAATTAAAAGGAGGCAGTATAGCTCCTCCTTTTAATTAAGAGAATTAATTCTCAACCTTGGTTGAACACTCAGATCACCTGGCGAGCTTTAAACATTACTGATGCCTTGGTCACATTCTCCAGATAATCTGACTTAATTGATCTAGGGTGTGGCTTGGGTATTGGGGTTTTTCAAAATGTCCATATGGGATTCTAACATAGAACTAAGGCTGAGAACCACTGCAAGAAGTTAAAAATAATGGAAAAAATAATTGAATCCCAAGGTTCATCTTATGAAAGTGTGGCCCTAGAACTTGACATTTGAAACAATCACCATGGAGATAAGCCTCAAAGAATTTTAGAAAGAAGCTCCGTTCCAGAACTTTCTTTTTCTACTTCTCCCATGTCCATAGCAGTGGAATCTTAACTGGAGGTCAGTGAACCTCATACTATTGCATGCAAAATAGTCTATGCGTATGTAATTATGCACTGTTCTGAGCAGAGGGTACATAGTTCATAGTTTTCATCAACTGTTTTTTTTTTTTTTTTTGTAATAGATGAGAGTCTCACCTCTCACTGTGTTGTCCAGATTGGTCTGGAACTCCTGAGCGCAAGCAATTCTCCCATCTCAGCCTTCCACGTAGCTAGTACTGGAGATACAAGCCACCATGCCTGGCTTCATCAGATTTTTTAAAGGAATCCATGACCCAAAATATTAGGAACCACTATTTACTGGAAAGAGAAAAATCAAATGAGATAATGTATTTGGGATGGCAAATATCCTTGTATTGGTAGAATACTGGCCCATTAAGGTTAGTCCCTCTGAATCGGTCTTCCTGGTTACAAATTCACTTGTAATAAAATGTTGCATTTGTCTTAGACCTCGTTCCCTGATTAAATAGGATTAATATGTCCATTCTGTCCCACAGGTGGGCTATGTAAAGCATCAGCATGGACAGTTTTTTTCTTTCTTTCTTTCTTTTTTTTTTTTTGAGATAGCGTCTAGCTCGGTTGTTTAAGTGGGAGGGTAGTGGTATGATCTTGGCTCACTGCAACCTCCGCCTCCCAGGTTCAAGTGATTCTTGTGCCTCAGCCTCCCTCGTAGCTGGGATTACAGGCATGTGCCACCATGCCTGGCTAATTTTTGTATTTTTAGTAGAGACAAGGTTTCACCCTATTGGCCAGGGTGGTCTCGAACTCCTGACCTCAAGGGACCCACCCTCCTCGGCCTCCCAAAGTGTTGGGATTACAGGTATGGGTCACTGTGCCCGGCCCAGCATGGCCAGTTTTTGTTCCTGGTGCTCATTAGATGAATTGACAATCCCAACAGCAACACAAGCAGCAAAAACCTCCCCTGCATTTCCTAACAGTGCCAGCACATCTCCCCCCTTTGCACACGTTCTCACTTGTGCCTCCAAACAACCCTATGAGGTGGCTACTGTTACCCTCATTTTCCTGGGAAGAAAATGAAAGCAGCACAGAGAGTGTAAGTAACTCTACAAGGTCCCTCAGCTAACAGACATCAAAGTTGAGATACAAACCCAGATAGTGTGACTCCAGGGTCCACCCTTAACTAAACATCACAGAATTGAGATGACAGACTGGCCAAAGGGTCATGAGTGTTTTGAAAAAATGTCACAGCTGCAGAGGAAGTGCCACCTTTCATCCTCCTTAGCGTGGTTACTGGGCTAGAAATTGAGGATGAGAATACAATTGGATACATTAAAATGACAACACTCTAGCTGAGGGAACTGGAATAAGACACAATGAAATGTGTTCTACTTATTTACAAAGGGCTTCTTTCTCATCACTTAAAAAGTTACTGCCAGGCCAGATGTGATGGCCCATGCCTGTCATCCCAGCACTTTGGGAGACTGAGGTGGGCGGATCACAAGGTCAGGAGTTTGAGACCAGCCTGGCTTGCATGGTGAAACCCTGTCTCTAGTAAAAGTATAAAAAATTAGCTGGGCGTGGTGGTGCATGCCTGTAGTTCCAGCTACTTGGGAGGCTGAGGCAGGAGAATTGCTTGAACCCAGCAGCAGAGGTTGCAGTGAGCTGAGATCACGCCACTGCACTCCAGTCTGGGCTCAAAAAAAAAAAAAAAAAAGAAAAGAAAAAGAAAAAGAAAGAAAGTTAAGGGGTTGTAGAGATCAAGGTTCTTATTATTCAGATGAAGCCTCCGGGTAGCAGGCTTCAGAGGAAATAGATAGCAAATGTCTCTAATCAGACTTAAAAGGGTGCCAGACTCAGTTAATTTTCTCCTGGATCAGGAAAAAGACCCAGAAAGGGAAGGGAATTCTCTACAGAATGCAAATTTTACCCATGAGACAGCTTGGCAGGGCCATTTAAAAATATATTAAGTAAATATATTTTGGGGTAAAATGCTTTGATTTCTTTCAGGGCCTGCTGCCTTTCATGTTGACATCTTAGTGCTACAAAGGTGTTTTGTCAGTCTTAAGGTCTCGGTGCTAATGTTAGTGTTGGTCAGCTGTTCCTGACTTCCAAAAGGGAGCAGAGTGTGAGGCAAGTCCCACACCCCAGCCTATCCCATTATGGCCTGAACCAGTGTTTCAGGTTAACTTTAGAATGCCATTGGTCGAGAGGAGTCTGTTCAGTTAGTTGGGGGCTTAGAATTTTATTTTTGGTTTACACATTGATAATGACAAGCAATCACCTTTGGTTTTACCTGAAAGGTTCACTTACCCCCAATCTTCTTTCTTTTTCCTTTTTTTTTTTTTTTCTGAGACAGAGTCTCACTCTGTCACCCAGGCTGGAGTGCAGTGGTGTGACCTCAGTTCACTGCAGCCTCCACCTCCTGGGTTCAAGAGATTCTCCTGCCTCAGCCTCCTGAGAAGCTGGGACTATAGGTACACGCCACCACACCCAGCTACTTTTTGTATTTTTAGTAGAGATGGTGTTTCGCCATGTTGCCCAGCTGGTCTTGAACTCCTGACCTCAAGTTATCCACCTGACTTGGCCTCCTAAAGTGCTGGGAATACAGACGTGAGCTACCATGCCCAGCCTGACCGCCTCCTAATCTTCTTGTGATTGGACTGAATCCCTCTGAAAAAAGCCTGCAAGTACTGTCATGAAATCTGTGCCCTCTTTTTTTTGAGATGGAGTTTTGCTCTGTTGCCCAGGCTGGAGTGCAGTGGCATGATCTCAGCTCACAGCAACCTCCGTCTCCTGGGTTCAAGGGATTCTCCTGCCTCAGCCTCCTGAGTAGCTGGGACTACAGGCATGCGCCACCACACCTGGCTAATTTTTTGTGTATTTTTAGTAGAGACGGGTTCACCATGTTGACCAGGATGATCTTGATCTCCTGACCCTGTGATCTGCCTTTCTCAGCTTCCCAAAGTGCTGGGATTACAGGTGTGAGCCACCGTGCCTGGCTGAAATCTGCGCCCTTTTATACTATCCCCACCAATGGGCACTGCAGAAATTGTTTCATCTAAATTCCAGTCCTCCTTGTTACAGAAGGAGCCATCTCCTCTAGGTCACGCATGGAAATGTGCTTTGCGGCTTTGAATCTCAAAGTGGAAGGCACTTGGAAGTCCGGCAGAGCAAACCTCTAGCCCTTTCAGAGAAATAAACTCTGGTCACATGCAGAATGTCTGTGATCTCCATCCTATCACTCCAGCTCCTAAAAAGGGATGGAAAGCATAGTATCTGTACATGTCTTATTGCTTCACTCTGCCAAAACTTTGTACCTTAGTGCACTGTTAAATCCTGAGCTTTCTCCTGCAACTTGATGGCAGGCACTTGCTCTGCTGGGGATTGGTTAGGAAGCCGCTCTTGGGAAGCCCTGTGGGCAGCAGTGTTGAAGTCTGTGCCCTCCACTGTCATCAAAGAGACCATCCTTGGGGACATTGCAGCGATGTAACTGATCTTATCTGGCCGTGTTGGCACCAGAAACCACACAGTGACATAAACAAAACATGGGGACACGGAAAGGCAGACACAAAACACCCTGCTGCCCTGCAAGACTGAAACACATTTCTGTAGGTGTCAGAAACATGCCAGAAGAGTCGCAAGTTTACTAAATTGCCCGTGTGTTGTGAAATGTCACAAGTTTGTTATTGTTCAGTGACAAGGTAAAAACTGCTACATTTTTCATCAAAATAGAAAAGAAAAACAAAGCATAGCTATGAACACGCTGGGATAATTCAACCGATGAGCACAACGCCTGCTTTGTCCTGTTCTGTCTTGGCCGGTGTTGTGCCTGGCTGTTGTCCACGTCTTTGGCGGTGTGTCTGCCTGCAGGCTTTGCAGTCCTTTGTGCACACGTTTCGGACTCTCTCTTGGCGCCCCTGCTAAGAGACGCAGACTCTCTAGAGCTCCTCCATTGGGTTCCTTCCTCAGTCACTTGGGAGGGAGTTTGACGCAGTTCAAAATAGACCCATTTCCCCTCCACCCCTGACCTCTTCTTCCCCAGCCTGCACAGTTGTATAATGAAGTCCAAACCACTGACCTGGGAGAGAGAGAAAATATATTTATGAGGGTGCAGAAGTGACCTTTTGTTCTCTAGTTAGCACTTGAGGTACAAAGAGGCAGGCCAATGGCCGCCTGGAACATCAATCTAAAAGGCGTGTTATTCACACCTGTGATCCTGGCACTGGGCGGTTAAGGCAGGTAGATTGCTTGAGCCCAGGAGTTTGAGACCAGCCTGGCCAACATGGTGAAATCCTGTCTCCACAAAAAAATACAAAAGTTAGCTAGGCGTGGTGGAGCCCCAGCTATTCAGGAGGCGGAGGTGGAGACTTTATTGAGCCCAGGAGGTTGAGGTTGCAGTGAGCTGTGATCTGCCACTGCACTCCAGCCTGGGCGACAGTGAGACCCTGTCTTCAAACAAACAAATAAACAAAACTGTCATTGGAATAAAGTCAAACAACACCAGCAAGTTAATTCAAGTTTCTTACCTAATTTGTGAATCTAAATTGGTCCTATTATCACCAAAGTAGAGATTGCCCTTGAATAAAAACCAAACCCTCCCCCCAGTCCCTTTAGTGTTTTGTGACACATGCATGTTAGGTCCAGGTGCCACTTCATTCAGGTCCTGCCTTGAAGGCAGCTAGCTGACAGTTACCTGAATAGTGGATAACATAGTGTTCTTCATTTGGAACAATTTACTTTTATTTAAATTTGAAATTACAAAAGAGTCTTTCTAAACCGATTTTGGTTTGGGAGGCTGCCCGATTAAAAAAATTATTTTTGAAATTATGTTGTCTTCTAAGAAGTTTGCTTCAGCAATTCAGAAAAAAATATATGTAATAAATTTCTTATTTTGGGCTGAGTATGGTGGCTCACGCCTGTAATCCCAGCACTTTGGGAGGTCAAGGCAGGTGGATCACTCGAGGTCAGGAGTTTGAGACCAGCCTGGATAATATAGTGAACCCCCCTCTCTACCTAAAAATACAAAAATTAGCCCAGCATGGTGGCAGGTGCCTTTAATCCTCACTGCTCGGGAGGCTGAGGCAGGAGAATCACCTGAACTTGGGAGGCAGAGGTTGCAGTCAGCTGAGATGGCACCACTGCACTCCAGCCTGGGCAACAGAGTGAGACTCCGTCTCAAAAAGAAAAAAACATTTCTTATTTTGAACATAAAGAGGTATATTTTATGTATGAATATTTATTTCTTTAAAAAGTCAATTCTTCGGCTGTGAATGATGGCTCACCCCTGTAATTCCAGCATTTTGGGAGGTGGAGGTGGGCAGATCCCTTGAGCTCAGGAGTTTGAGACCCGCCTGGGCACCATGAAGAAGCCCCATCTCTACAAAAAATACAAAAATTAGTCAGGCCTGGTGGTGCATGCCTGTAATCCCAGCTACTCAGGAGATCGAGGTGGGAGGATTGCTTGAGCCTGGGAGGCAGAGGTTGCAGTGAGCCAAGATAGTGCCATTGCACTCCAACCTGGGCAGTAGAGTGAGACTCTGTCTGAAAAAGAAAAATAAATAAAAATTTAAAAAATGAGTTCTCCTGAATTTCTCTGATTAAAAAAAAAAAAAGGAAAAATCAGTTTTTCTCTAACCCTGCTAAATACAGGATTAAAAAAATACATCAGTTTAAAAGGTGCGTGATCACTAATCCTCCCGAGGCACCATTTGTTTAAATTAAGCTCTATATGCTCACATTATATCAGCCTAGAAAACTACTCTGATGGCCTGGAGTCTTTCGAAATCAGTCAAAATGACATATATAATCATACTACTTGCGAAATTGTTGGACGCATCTCATACAGGGAGGTCTAAGTTTTGTCCTGTTCCAGAATCATCTGGAAAGCTTTTCTTTTTCTTTTCTTTTCTTTTTTCCTTAAGTACAAACATCTAGGCCCTACCCCAGACCTACTGAATTATTCAGAAATGGAGTCCAGCAATCTAATCTTTTCTTTTCTTTTCGCTCTTTTTTTTTTTTTTTTTTTTTTTTTTTTTTTTTTTTTTTATTTATTTTTTATAATTGTTTAAAAAATTTGTTTAAATTTTGAAAAAAAAAAAAAAAAAAAACAAAAACACCCAAATGACACCCATAATAAAG
>CAUYQU010068558.1:0-31056 GCA_963574635.1 Cheracebus regulus | reverse complement strand
TCATTCTCAGCAAACTGACACAAGAACAGAAAATCAAACACCGCATGTTCTCACTCATAGGCGGGTGTTAAACAAAGAGAATACATGGACACAGGGAGGGGAGCACTACACACTGGGGTCTGTTGGGGGGAAATAGGGGAGAGATAGCAGGGTGTAGGGAGTTGGGGAGAGATAGTATGGGGAGAAATACCAGATATAGGTGAAGGGGAGGAAGGCAGCAAATCACACTGCCACATGTGTACCTATGCGATTAGTAAGTTTTTTTATTTTTCAGCATTCTAAAACAATTTAAATTGAAATTTAATTATCTGTTATTAAAGATTTAAATAAATGCACCTGTGAAATTGCATAAGTCCAGGGTAGGAAGGTATAAATTAACCTTCTTGGAGTCATTTTGTTTCTTTTGTTTAGTAACTTCTGTTTCTCTGTCATCTCTTAAGTCTAATATTCAAACACTATATATGTATCAAAATTTTGCAATATAGCTAAAGTAGTACTTAGTGTGAAAATACACCCTATGAAGTATACATCGGAAGAGACAAAAATATTAATGAGCTAAGAATTCAACAGAAAAGATTTTAAAAGATAATAAAATATTAAATCAAGAAATTAGAAGACAGAAAAATATCAATGAATGAACTAGGAAAAAGAAAAATACAAATAAATGGTTTTCTTTAAAAAACTGACTTTTCTTACATATGTTTAAAAAACAACCAACTCCTAGAAGAGTGAGCAATAAAAAAAACTTTGAAGATAAAAATATCTCATAATTCTAGATGAATTAGATATTTTTAAAATTATGAAGCTATATAATTAACTTGAATAATTTAAGAACAAATGAAAAATGAAATAGATCATTTTCTAGAAAAACATAAAGCTATGATTCAAAAATAAATAGAAAACATCAAGAGACTTATAATAATTATTATCTTGAATTAGTAACTTAAAATGCACTAATCCTAGAAAGTTTCATAGGCAAGTTTTGCTGAACAGTCACAAAAACGGTACTTTCAATTATACAAGATTTTCCATAAAAATTCACTTTTATGGTTAATATAACCTAGTTATCAAAGCTAGACAACAACAAAAAAAGAGAAAAAAATATGAGATTTTATTTCTTGACATAGCTACAATCCTAAAAAAAAATACATTTAAAACTAAATTAAGCAATATGTGCACATAATGACCAACCAGGATTTATGCTAAGTATGCCAGGACTGTTTATCATTAGGAATTCACCATATAAACAGATTAGAAGCCAAAAATTATATTTGTAAAACTTGAACATCAATTCATAAGAAAATAAATATGACTCCTCTAGTAAGGAGAAAAAAGAAACTTATTTAAATTGTGACATATTAGAAGTGTTTACTTTAAGCCAAGGAAAAGAATATGATACCAGCTTTCAACCTTACTGCAAGTTGGGGTCTGTATAAGCAGATGTTGTCAAGAGTCGTGGTACAAAATGTCTATTAGACACGAACACTTTAGAAACAAGAGGAGTTCTGATTGGACAGAGGGGGAGACTGCACTATGCTGCAGGCCAGCAAAGTCTCATCTCATCCAGCCAGGCAAGGGTCCATCAGAGTTGTCCTATGGCTGAACGTTTATATCAGCTCCCTCTCTCTGAGGTAAGTGGGCTGCTCCAGGGATGAGGTGGGTGGTGTAACCTGGGTCTAGGTGGCTCTTGGCAGCTGAGACAGAGCTAGAGAGGCTCACAGCTGAAAACTTCCCACTGAAAGCATTCCCTTCAGCTGGGCAGCAGCTGAATTCCCCTTGAAGGGAGACTGGGCAGTTCTTCTCTGTGTCTACATTAATCTCTTTACTACAACTTTGTATATGAGTTTCCACTACTGTGCTATGGAGAGAAAAATTAACTAAAGGCATAAAGACTTGAAAAGGCAATAAGACAATTTCAAAATTGGATACTATGATTTCAAGAGCATCAAAGTGAACACATGAGTTCAATTCCTGCACCTGCCACTTACTAGCTGTATGGTTTTAGTCAGATTGGTTTCTATTTCTGTGGTTAGATTTTCTTACATAGAGATAAAATAGTAATAACTGCCAATTGCATGCATTGTCCAATTGTTATAATCACTGAACCTCTGGGAACCCTTCTTAAAAAAAAAGGTACATGTATATATATATATGTATCAATATATGTACTTATATATGTACATATATACTATAATGTACCTGTAATGTATTAATGTGCTATAATGTACTTATGTATTATAAAGTACCTCTACCATAAGATTGATTTGAAGATTAAATAAACTACCCCATTTAAAGCCTGTCTTTCAAAAAAATAAGTTGTTAATATTATACACAGAAAACACAATTATCTATCTAGACTATACAGTAGAACCTCAAGTAAACTACGAGAAGAAATCAAATAGTTTAGTAAAGTTGCTGGATGAAAAATCAACACGTAAAAATCAATATACATCACCAATAAACATTTAGAACATGTGTCTTTTTAAATACCTTATTCATAATTACAACAAAAACAATAATCGTGGGAATAAATCGCAAAGCTAAACAAGATCTTCACAGAAGACATTCATTATACCATCATTGCAGCACATGTAAGAAAAGTTAGATAAATGGAGTTACGTAACAAATATATGGACAGGAAAGCTCTATCATAAAAATGACAGCTGTCTCAAATTGAACTATAAACCCAATGCACTTCCAATCTCAACAGAGTGTATGTCAGAAGGCTTGGAGGAAAGAGATATCACATCCAAAGGAACTAAAAAATGCGGTCAGGACGAGAAAAAGAAAGTAGTTATCTCCACCACCTTTACTACAACCACCACAACCTCTCAGGCCTGCTGGGGCTAAGGGAAGAACAGTATTATAGAAATCCAAATAGAATTGGAACATTGAAATAGAGGAGCTATAGCCATCATTGCATGAATTCACTTCTACACCTGCTAAGAGGCAGAGAGGGACCAGAGGACTGCATGTGCTTACTATTCTCTCTCACCACAGTCTCCTGGTAGTGTCTCACATTAGCCAAATCCAACTAGAAGTTAGAAGCCAAAGAAGTGCAGGAATTGCAGCTCCATGGAAAATGGCTCTAAATAAGCAACCAAAGAATGTTTATCACATAGACTATTTCATGGAATTTAAAAACCAAACTCTGGCCAGGCACAGTGTCTCATGCCTGTAATCCCAGCACTTTGAGAGGCTGAGGCAGGTAGATCACTGTAGGTCAGGAGTTTGAGACCAACCTGGCCAACATGGCGAAACTCGTTCTCTACTAAAAATACAAAAATTAGCTGGGCGTGGTAGAGCACCCCCATAGTTCCAGCTACTGAGGAGGCTGAGACAGGAGAATCTCTTGAGCCCAGGAGGCGGAGGTTGCAGTGAGCCAAGATCTTGCCACTATACTCTAGCCTGGGTGACAGTGTAAGACTCCATCTCGAAAATAAATAAACAAACAATTTTTTAAAATATAAATATAAAAAGAAAGCTCTATGATAATATAGCAAAGTTTGTGAGAACAAGCAAGAAAATTTTAAAGAATGAGAATAAGGAGAAGAATTCATCCTAATAGATATAAAGTTTTTCTGTAACATTAAAAGGATTAAATAATCAAGTATTAAACTGGCAAAGGATTAGACAAACCAATGGAACATAATAGTGAACCAAGAACAGATATGAATATACGGCACTTAGCTATGTCAGAGTTAGCCTTACAAATCAGTGGAAAAAATTAAACTAGAACAATTGGCTGTACATTTGGGGGTAGGGAAGGGTTAATCTCTATTTCCAAAACGACTACAAAAATACATTCCAACTGGCTATGTTAAGACCATAATGCTAAACATGTTAAACCTTTAGTGGAAAACTAAGTGAAGATTTCTACAGTCTCTAAGTAAGAAAAGACTACGTCAACAAAAAATACTCAATTTGTAAAGGAAAAGGATGATAAAATTGAGCATAATAAAATTTGAATATCTCTGTACAAAAGGACATAGTAACACAACTTAAAAACAAGGGACAGAGTGCAAGAAAATATTCCAACTCATGTAAATGACAAAAAGTTAGTACTTAGAGTATATAAAAATTCTTAAAAATTCATTTTAAAAATTCAGACCAATGGGGAATAACAAAATGTAAAAGTCAATCTGCAAAAGAGAAGACTTAAGTGACGCCTTAATACATGAAAAGATGTTCGTCTTATATACACGAAAAGTTGCTCGTCTTATATACATAAAAAGATGCTCAATAGCACCGATGAGGGAAAAAAGTCAGTGGGACATTTAAAAATATGGATGCAAAAACCAAAATGTTTGATAATATGTTATACATTTCTAATGGACATGTAAATTGCTATAACCAATATGGAGAGACAGGCAGATCTGTAAAGATCTGCTGAAGATAGAAACTGCTCTTTTAATACCACTACAATATTTTCATAATTTTACTCTTATTTAAGTACCTATAACTAATGTAGAGAATTGCTTTTTGATTATAGTGTTTGCAAAAGTGATGTATCATTTATACATTACGATTATCCTTTGCAACTTTTTTAACTAAAATTATATTTTAAAGACTGATCAATGTTGACATGTGAATTTTCCATTTATTTTAACTTCTGTATAGTATGAAATTGCATCAAAATATCATGATTAATGATTATCTAGAATCTTTAAATTAATGCAAATGACATTGCTATATATATATATATATATATATATATATATATATATATATGTCTCTTTGGGCCTATATAAAAAACATTTTTCTAGAAGTGCAATTGCTGAACACCTCCAGAAACATAATACTGCACAGTAAGTAGACTGTGTTGACATAAAAAAGATAGCAGAAAGAGACTATGAAAAGCTAACACACAGCATAATACATATTCATTGAAATGTTATAGTCTAATATATGTTAGCATAAATATATATATTAGATATATCTCTGGTAAGAAATCAATATTTTTTAGTTGAGAGATAATTGAATGGGGGATATTCACTTTTCAGTCTTAATATTTCTATAATATTTAATTATATTTTATGAGGTAAACATATTTTACCTCATAGTTTTACAACTATAAACCATTGAAAAAAAATTCACATTTGTTATTTTATTTTGCATTGTGTTTATTACCCTACTATAACATGGTGAAATATCAGACTGTATGTTTGTGTTGTACATGTTTCATAAACTAATAATTATACAATTAATTTATATTTGAAATAGAGTTTCCTTTATATTACCGTTATTAAAGTGACAGGATCTCAGTACTGAAAATTTAAAAAAATATAGGAAGAGAAAAAGGAAAACTAAAATGCTCACTACAAAATGATACCAATCATTATTTATTCATTAATTGATTTATTTATTTATTCATTCAGTTGGTAGTAGCAGTGGTGGTGGTCACCTTTCTTTAGGTTCTCAAGAAAATAAATCCTGTCATTTCCTTCATGTCTAAAAAGTAGCAAGATAACTGAAATCTTAAAATGTATAGCATATACCTTATAAAAACCAAACCATGCCTGAGAATTTAAAGAATATGTATATTTGCTTTAATGATGGTATGAACCGCTATTAAATACTTAACTATTTATTAGGGAACTTTCGTTTCTTTTCTTTTTTCTTTTTTCTTTTCTTTCGGGGCAAGGGAGGGAATCTCACACTGTCACCCAGGCTGTAGTGCAGTGGTGTGATCTTGGCTCACTGAAATCTCCGCCTCCTGGGTTCAAACAATTCTCCTGCCTCAGGCTCCCGAGTAGCTACAGGCATAAGCCACCACGCCCAGCTAATTTTTTTTGCATTTTTAGTAGAGTTGGGGTTTCACCATGCTGGCCAGGATGGTCTCCATCTCCTGACCTCGTGATCCGCCTGCCTCAGCCTCCCAAAGTGCTGGAATTACAGGCATGAGCCACGCGCTCAGCCCGAGAATTTTCTTACTACCTTTAATCCTCAAAACAACCTTGCTACTGAGAAAATACTATTATCTGCATTTGCAGATAAGGAAACCAACGTTCTAGCAAAAGCAACTTGACCAGTGTCATCTCACTAGTGAATGGAGATTTCAACACAGCTGAATATGGCCTGGAGTTTGAGCTTCTCCAACTACTTGCTTCTCATTCTTCTAACAGAGAAACTGAATCTTTCCATTTAAATTAAATTAATGTCAAAAACCACTTTATTTGTTGTTGTTGTTGTTTGTTTATTTGTTGTTTTTTGTTTTTGAGATGAGTCTCACTCTTCCACCAGGCTGGAGTACAATGGCACAATCTTGGCTCACTGCAACCTCCGCCTCCCAGGTTCAAGTGATTCTTCTGCCTCAACCTACCCAGTAGCTGGGATTACAGGTGTGCACCACCACGCCCAGATAATTTTTGTATTTTTAGTAGAGACAGGGTTTCACCTGGTCTTAAATTCCTCATCTCCAGTGACCCACGTGCTTCTGCCTCCCAAAGTGCTAGGATTACAGGTGCCTGGCCCAAAAACCACTTTATATAACAAAAAAATTTCCTAAGGAAATTATGATAATTTTCTGGCATCCAGAAAGAACCACTATAAAAATATTCTGTCTCTAAAGGCATGCATCTCCCAGTACCCATGTGGTGATTACACCACACTCACTGTTAAGTGAATAGGAGCCCAAGAGTGACTGAGTGGCTTGTCAGTTCACAATCCATAATCTACTGAACTTTTCCCACCATGAAAAAATGGGAAGTAAAAATGTAGATTACTCCTTCCTCACCATGAAAACACATGGAAGTAAAATCTAAATATATGAACCATGAAATTGTTCTCTTTGTTGTTTATAAAAATAATTTAGTTCTAATAATTGATAACCAACAATTTCTTTAAAACAATTTATCAGCACATGTTCTCTCTTACACTGTTTTGAAGGACATTTTTCAAATAAATGTTCAGATTAGACATGTTGCCACAGAATATAAATTAGCATGAAACAGAGGATTATTTTCACATCATCTTTTCCTCTACATATAATTTTTTTATTATGAATATACACTCAGAAAAGTATTTTTAAAATCCACAAGAAAATGAATTAAATTTAGCAGAAGTCAACATTTTTTGTTTTGCTTTAATATTCATCTTTTAATCCAAGATTTATTTAAATTATTATGATAATAATACAGTCTATTATTATTAAATGTATTTGGGAAATAAAGAAAAGTAGGACAAAAAGCTAACTATAGTCTTATGACAGCTATTAACAGTTGAAAATACTTCCCTCTTTGTAAAATAAATATTGCCTTTGTTTTTGACATTACTGGGTCATGTATGTTTTAAAAAATTAAAGCCTTCTGCATCACTTTTAACAATTTCTGAAAATTGATGATTACGGCTTATCCTAACAAAAGCTATAGAAATAGCATCTAGTATCACTTCTTAAGACTTATCTTCTCTACCGTGAGTGTCATAGGAAACAAATCAAAAAGTCTCAGACTTTTTCTTTTATGTTATACTTGTCACTTACTATCTTAATAGTCCGTCAAATTGAGTCTCCCATGTCTCTTTAATTCTCTGCCATTGTTCATGACACAGAATCTTTCTTTCATGGTAGTTACTGAGTAAAGACTTGTTTATCCATTTCTTTTTAAAGGCTTCTAAAATTAGACATATTCATGAGGTTAAAAGATTTCATAAAAGACTAAGTTTTAAACCTAAGCTATAAATAAACCAAGTTATCTCATTGAAAAGGAAAGATAACTGGCAAGAACTTGTATACATTATGCTAAATATTAAAGGGTCATTTCACAGTATGCCTGGGACGTGACTTTGGGTTCCATGAAACAAAGTTGCTAAGAAATAATAAAGGAAATATAGCTCTAAGTGGAAAATAATTTGTCTCTGATTGAATTTCAAATTTGGGGGAAATTAGCAGAACCAAAATACAAACTTATGTGAATATTGAGGCAATTTAACTTCATTAAAACCTAAATACAAAAGCTAATTCCAGAATGAATAATTAAATGTGGCTATGTGCCATGCTTCAGTAACATTTATATAGAACTTTTTGTGTTACACTGTTAAAATAAACCTTAAGTAAAATTTTAATTGAAATATTGTATGTTTAAAAGAAAAAAATCTACCAATTTTACCATTCTAAAAATTAATAGATAAAAATTAATATATAGAACTTAAAAGCCTTTTAGGCAGTCTTTAAGGTATCATCCCTATGAGCTAGAACAATCTATTTATCACATTGAGTGATAAATAGCTCGTTCCCCTTTCTTTTAATTCTATTTCTTTAGAAATTCTCTAAATGATCATTCCTATAAATTTTATTTGATTCAAATGTTCATAACTCTTAATATTTGCTAGGCTTCATATTCTATACAACATTCTTCCCAGATTCATATATTTCTTTTTTTTGCCAATAGATGGTCTCTATTTGTTAGGACCTTTTTACTGCTCCCATATTACACACACACACACACAGACACACACACACACACACAATTCATTCCTTACTATGTCAAATATTTTGTGACAGTCCCTTATGTTTGGTACGTCTCTTTTGCCCACATCACACTCCCTCTGACTGTGAGTCTTTCAAGCTTCCCCCAACAATAGGACCTTGAGCACACTTCATTTGTCCCTCTGTTAGAAAATTTTTCTCTTTTCTCTGTATGTCAGCTCAAATGTCAGTTCCTCAAGGAGGCTTGCCCAGACCTCCCTGGCTGAGTCAAACTCCCCTCTAATAGGCTTTCCCATCACTGTGCATGTGTCCTTCATTATACTCACTTTTGCATATGTGCACTGGCTTGTGTGATTATTTAATTAATTTCATAGAAACAAAAATTTCCAAAGAGGCAGGAATCGTGCCACATTCACTCATCATTACATTACCAGGAGCTAGCTAGGTGCTGAGCATAGACTGCCAACAAATACATGTTAAAGGACAGTAAAAAAGAAGGAAGAGATGGAAATTAATCATGATGTCAACAGATCACTCATAGTTACCAGAAAAATTATTTAAATGGCCTCACTTGATGACTTGAAAGATGACAGATTTGTAAATAAAATAAAATTTGTAAATAAAATTTAAAAAACAATTTATTATGTTTAGTTACCAAGAACTTGAATTTACTGGCCCTGAAAATACACGTTTTATCTTCTTTCGTATGATTTTCTCTCACTGTAATGGATGCGGCTTATGATTTAGCTCTGCTTCTTTCCCTTTCTCTTATTTATTTCTCTCTAGATAGGAAAAGTCATAAATCTTGGGCCAGGTTATCTTCAAAAGCAGAATCTGAACTAAAAAATTATGTGCAAATAACAGAAGGTGATCCTGGAGAGTATGAGTGAGGCACTTGGTAGAGAGAACCAGGGAGACAGTAAAGGTTAATGCAGGTGCATGGAATTGGGTCACTTCTATGGCCAATTGAGGCTCCTTCCCACATGGACCTTCTGAGGAGCTACAGAGTGCATCTCAGAACTATCCACCCATTCTCACTGACTGTGAGGCTCCACAGTGGTGTTAGCTCCTCCTTACTTCCAGGCTGCATAGATCACGGTCAGAAGCAGGGGGAGAGATAAGACACGCTAGTAAAGTCACAAAGCCGAAAGTGTAAGATACTTAGCGCAAGCTTGAGATGGGAAATAGCACAGCTGAGTCAACGCCTGCCTACGATTGCCAGAGCCAGAGCCAGAAGAGGATGTGAAGCTGACAGGACATAAGGCAGGGCCCAAAAAACATGTGAGAATCAGATCATTGCTCACCACAGTTAACCCCAAACAATGAACCTCAGTGTCAGTACCTTATTTATCACTCTCACCAAGCTTCCATGAATCTCCTAATGTGCCTTAGGACACTCAATGGAAGGCAGGCAGGAGAATCCATTCCAGGCATTCTCTGACGTCGAATCACTGTGTCCCAAATAGTGATTTCTAATATGTTATCTGGAATACACAATTCACTCAAAAATAGCATTACACATAATAGTTAACATTAGTATCCATCCATCGCTAGGTAAACTTAAGAAAAATTTCAGGTCAATCCACAAAAGCATAGTGAATTCAGATCATAAATCTCTAACAATCTACTTTAGGTATGATCTGAATTAACTATATTTCTGTGAATTGGTCTAGAAATACATTCTGAGTTTTATCCATATACCAATAAGAGAAGAGATCAACAGTACTAGCTTGTTAACACTATTATATGCATATCACAAAAAACCAGTCTGTATCAGTTGCTTTCAGAGCAACAGTTGGAAAAATAGGACAGTTTTTTCTAAGAAGAGACTTCGCACATGTTTCACTCCATAAACATAGTGCTTATTTGTAAGTTAGAGTGATTCATTAACTATGGAGTGCTTGCGTTCAGAAAGGAGACTTACTTTTTTATACACACGTGTATGTGTCTATATTTCTGGGTGTGTATTAGTCCTAAAAGAAACAAAAGTTTTACCAATCTATTGTTAGTTACCAAAAACTTGAATTTACTGGCTATTTGAATTACTGGTCTTCACTGTCACAAAAGTTTACCTCAAAATTTTAAAAATAGACAAATTGTCTCAATATAAAATAGCACATTATATATTATTAATGACTGCTTAATAGAATCTGGCTTCTTTTTATAACACTTTTAAAAATACATTTGAAGTTAGCTGTATTGCCTGGGAGGCTGTGGGATGGGACTACTAACTCCAGTTTTATCACCAAGTAATGATCTTTGATCCCTGTACATCTATGTTTCCAATCAGCTAAAAGTAGTGGCCCATTTCCGTTGATCGTTTTGGTCAACAGTAACTAGAAAAGCCAGATATAAGGACAAAATTCTGATAAAATCTGGTGGAGCTTCAGAAGAGGTAAAGACTAGAAGCTTCCAGCTTCTAGATGGGAGAAGTATCAAAGAGGTAGGTGACTTTTCAGAGCATATATTTCCCCCTGGAGTGAAGACTGGGGACAACCGCCAATCTGGAAAGACAGTCAGAGACTGAAAATACGGGCTTTGCCTGGGTAGAGGACCACTCTGTCTCACTGCTCTGTGAGACAGAGAATCTAGCAGAGATTTTGGCAGTCTGGAGGGGCTGGAGAGACAAAATTAGAGATCTGAGGGGCCAAGAGTCCAGTGAGAAATGAAAGGTGTAGCATATGAGATTTGGTAAAGCTGAAGTTACATATATGAGTGGAGGCTAAGACACTGAGACAGAAGCTTGTGGAAAGAGCAGGAGTCTCAGGAGTCTTGTCCTGGATTGTGTTGAGGGCCTGTAAATGCACGAGTAGAGGCTCATGATGTCTACGACTTGGCAGCTGGGAGCCCAGAAATCTAACAACTCGTGACTCAGCTCAGTTGCTGTGTGGATTACAACTATTGGCTACCTCCCCACCGATTCTGTCTAGCAGAGGAAATGTCAACACCTCTTTGGAGATGTGTAGATCATCTGGAGCCCTTTACAATTTTTTGTGTGTGACGAAGTCTCACTCTGTTGCCCAAGCTGGAGTGCAGTGGCACAATCTTGGCTCACTGAAACCTCTTTCTCCCAGGTTCAAGTGAATCTCCTGCCTCAGCCTCCTGAGTAGCTGAGAGTTCAGGCACCCACCATCACATCTGGCTAATTTTTTGTATTTTTAGTAGAGATGAGGTTTCACCATATTGGCCAGGCTGGTCTCAAACTCCTAACCTCAGGTGATCCACCTGCCTCAGCTTCCCAAAGTCCTGGGATTACTGGCATGAGCTACTGTACCTGGGCAAGCCTTCATAATTTTTATCTATAATAACTAAAATTAAGAGTAAAGAGATGCTGAAAAGAGGCTCACAGCAATAGTTACTGACATTAGGGGACTAAAACCTTAGAATAAGGATGATTAACATGCTCAAAGTCATAGAAGAAAAGATGGAGAAAACAGATAAATTGGAATCTATAGAAAAAAATCAGATGTACACTTGGAAATTGAAAAAAATACAATAACTACAGCAATAACCTATGGATGAGCTTGGCAGTTTAACAGGCATAGTATAGAAGGAGGTTAGTAAACTGAAGAGAAGGTCAAAAGAATACTCAACCAAGCACAGAGAGAAAACAGGTAGAACATAGTAAAACAAGTACAGGGGGCATGTTGGGTACAGTGAAACCATCTATTAAACATGTAACTCAGATCTCAGAAAAAGAAAACAGACGCAATGAAGTAGAACTACATATGAAAAGATAATAGTCAAGAATTCACCAATGAATTTCACCTGATGAAAGATAACAATCCACAAATTCAAGAAGCTCTGCAAACTTTAAGGAGAATACAAAAAAAGAAAAAACTATACCTAGCAATACCATAGAAAACTAAAGAAAAAAATGAAAAATCATAAAATCACCCAGAGACAAAGATACATTTACCCACAGAGCAACAATATGACTGATGGTTTAATGAAAGTGAGAAGTCAAAATAATAACAAATGTTGGCTGGGCACAGTGGCTCATACCTATAATCCCAGCACTTTGGGAGGCTGAGGTGGGCAGATCACTTGAGTCCAGGAGTTTGAGACCAGCTTGGCCAACACAACAAAATTACATCTATGCTAAAATTACAAAAATTAGCTAGGCATTGTGCTAATGAGGAGGCTGAGGGACAAGATATGCTTGATCCTGGGAATCACAGGTTTCAGTGAGCAGAGATTGCATCACTGCACTCCAACCTAGGTGACAGAGCCTCGCTCTGTCTCAGAAATAAATAAATAAAAATAAAGTGTTGAAAGAAAAAAACTGCCAAACAAAAATGCTATACTCAGCTTTAAAAATTACATTTATTTAAAAATATTTTCAGACATACAAAAATGAGTGAATTAGTTGCCAGCACACTTTCAATAAAAAATGCATAACCACTTACTTCATAATTTTTATGAATAAATTATATAATAAACGAATTGGCAAGAATGCCACAAATTTAACATACGAGATATTCTAAAACCACAATTACTTTTGCACCAACCTAATAAAATAGAAATCACACATTAGGTTCACCTCTACAAATTTACTTCTTTAACTGAAACTAATTAAAAATTTAAAAGTGATTAAGTTCACTAATGCATAATATTTGTCAGATAGGTCCTCCTGTATTTTCCAAATCATGTTGCTACACTAGTTCATTTGCTATGCACTATCCCCCATGAGAAAGGCAAGGCAGATATTATCATCTTTATTGTATATAAAATGAAACTAATGTTTGCAGACTCTGCAAACATCTACTCCTTAAGTAGATGACAAAGTCAAAACTAGAACACATATTTTCTACCACTGTTCATCACTGAAACACTAGGAAGTAGAAATGAATTAATAGTATCCCAGGGGAGTCATAAATTGCAAAATTCACCCAATATATAACAAAGGGATAATTGCAGCTTCAGAGAATTTGTCTCGAATATTTTTATTTTGTTTTTAAAACTACATTAACAGTATTATTTTAACCCTCTAAATATTAGATCATCACACTCCTAAATATTTTCAGCAACACTATAACTGTTGACTTTCAGTCTTGTAATTCCAGAAAAGGCTAGGATGCAAAAACCTTTCAGCCAAGGTTTTACTAACCAATTTCCATATCAAAGGCCTACAGGAAAGTGAAAGCTACAATGTTTTGTGATCCATAAAACATCCTTAAGCTAGGATTTGAATTATACCATGTAAAAGCCCAGAAGACAATCTCCTGATTGAGTTCAAGACATAATTTTGCCTCAAGGAAGGTAAAGGAAGTCTCACAGTATCATAGAGGTCCTAAAGTATCTGTTAAATCACACACTGGAACAATGAAAGCAAGAGGTCGTCAAATAGCATAAACTTATTCTTCATACAGGATCTTTTCATGGATATTTCCCAGTGTCCCGACATCGTGCTTTTTTCTGTGACCTTGAAACATCACTATTGCTTGCCCTGGGCTTTGTACTATGGCTTTCTTTTTGTCCTATAATGCAACTTCCTCCTCTTTCTCACCTTGCCCAGGTAAGAGTCCTTGTGCAACAAAATAGGCAAAGTTTTTGTGAAATACATTAAAGAACCTTATGAGAATAATCTCTAGTTCAATGACACTATTTTACTCCATGTGGTTTAAAAAATAATATTGCACTGGCTAGCAAATAAATCAAATTATACATATTTATTATATGCTGAAACATTCTGAGAACTCTTCTCAGTATTCTAATAAATGTGGAGTGAAGAATCTGTGTACTTCTGACTTTCTCGGATAAAATATTTTTGAAATAAAATTAAAGATGATTTCATATATAAAATATAATCTGTTCTTTTCAATATACATTTTTATTTACCATATAAAGGAGGTAAAACATCTTATTGTTAAAGGTAATATCATTTGCCAAAAACTGTGAGCCAAATACCACAGTTTCTCCTGTTGATCATTGCTAGCTGATTATCTGATCAGAGTTATACACCTATTGTATGTAAATGTGGATTTTTATTTAGCACATACCCCATAATGTAAGCATGTCAGCAGGTCATATGTTCACTGATCTATTTCAAAAAGAGTTTTTGCTATTACAACACTTGAGAAAAACAGTCAACATGAGCAACAGGTTCTCGAAGAAACTTAAAGTAAAACTCCATATGCTTTATTATAAAAACATGAGTACAACAAAATTAGAAAGAAAACTTTGGATGAAACAGGTGGAGCCTATTGCGACAAGTAGCCAAGAAACAATGAAATAATTTCTGAATCACAAAAGAAAACACTGTTGATAACTCCATAAGTCATGGTAAAAACAGGCTCTTTGCTCATAACATTGGTCTCTCAACATAACATGACTGACATATAATTACGCACTTTCCAAGAGAGACAAGCATGTAAAAGCTACAATGAGCTTTTCCAAAATAAAAACTGACACAGCACCTTCTGATAGTGCCACCATTTATATTTAGTAAAGCCTCCCTGTATTATCTCACCCAGTTCCTTTTTTACTTCCACCACATTGATTATTCCAATAATTTTCTATGTATCTGTTCTGAAAAGACTCTAACTTTATCCAAAGAGCAATCACTAATGGTGAAAAATTATTTCGATCCTCTGTTTTAGAAAAGCTTCGAATCATCTATCTTCAAAGGAAAAGAAAGACCATCTGAAGAAAATGAGTAAGCCTCTTTTAAGAAAAATAAAATGACCCTTTGAATTATAATTGTGATTGTTACTTTTTTATACCAGAGCCGTATGTTAGACGCTGGAATACCAAACTTGTGTACCAAGAACCTCCTTTATGTTCAGGGATTAGTTACATTTAATATACATTAAATTCATAAATTTAAAAATGACTTTACATTTTAAATACTTTCGATTGTAGTGGATGAAAACTCAAAAAAAGTAACTGAACCCCAAAGTAGTAAACTTTCACTTCTTTTCATCTTTTTCAAAAATATTTCATTTGTGAACAAATTGACGTTAAAAACAGATTTCTGATAGGTACCACGGCTTCTTTGTGATCTGAAAATTGGACCTCCTAAACAAGGAGATCAGTAAAACGTGTGTTCGCTAGGCAAAAAGCCAGGGGGTATGGGTGTTGGCACGTTGGCTATATAGCACTTAAAGGCGAGACAACTCTAAACTAAGGTGCCTGAGAAGGTCCAGAATCTTTTTTCCTTAAACCCACAGATCCCTGTAATAGAAAACATGTTGATTTCAAAAATCTTTAGCAAGAAAATCTTTTCTGGAACTACTGAATAACAAAAATAATTGCCAGGAAAACGTGAGGCTCTCTAACTACATATTGACTCCATCCACCTGTCACAAATAATCTCCAAAATTAGCGCTTCAGAAACCAGAGAAAAGAGCGACAGTGAGTCTCCCTAACTTTGCCATTTTCCTCACACCGCTTGGGAATAAAACTTGGGCGTCTCTCTGCCTAGACCGCCACTTCACTTCCTGGAGCTCCAGAAGCTCGGTCAGCACCTGGATAACTGCGACACTCACCCGTGAGCGCAGGACCCTCCTGGCGTCTTAAGTCCCAGCTCTCAGTCCCGCTCGCCGCAGGAGCAATGATATTTCTTGCCCAGGAGGGCGGTTGCTGGGAACCGGAATCGGACCAACAGTTGCAGTGAGCTTGACTCAGGGTTGAGCGCATCAGCGCTAAAGCCAAGACAAAGGCTGCCCTGAGTCTTCCGTAATGAGTGCTCTCCCTTGGTAAGCGGTGCCCGTTCCCCTCAAGCCCACACTGGGAGCGCGCGAGCCTGTGAAGTGGCTGTCATCGATTCCGCGCTTTCCGAGGGGTGCGGCTGGGTGACTAGTACCACGCCGGTGTAAACAGCGCGCCGCGCAATGGGGATCCTCCAGAAGAGGTGCGCGCGCAGGGCGGGCGCAGGGGGCCAATAGTAGCAACTACCCCAGGCGGCGGGCTGGAGCAGCCTCCCCTCACCAGAGAGGCACCTACCGGGCGAGCCCGCCGCCAGCAGGTTGGGTGGCAGCACCCGCCGCGAACCCCAGCCGTGCTCCCCAGTGGACCCACCAGGCAAGGGCACCTGCTGCCTGTCCTTCGGGGCTAGTGCTGTGCCAAGCCCCGCTCGGGGTCAGGGACAAGCCGCCCAGGACTACCAACCGGAGAGAATTCGTTCATTGAATGAAAGACGTTTGCCGTCACTCACCGGCGGAGGGCGAAGCGGCTCAGGCGGCCGCCAGGCTGCGCGCGGCCGGCATCCCGGGGCGCGGGCGTTCTCCCATCCTTTGTCAGCTGCGGGTGAAGCGCTCCTCCCCAGCTAGCGGACGAGCTGCCGGGTGGCAGGCAGCCCGGCTCTGGCTCCCTCCCCAGTCCTCTCCCCTCCTCTGCTCCCTCCCCTTCTCCGTCCCCCTTTCTGAGCCGGCATTCACTGGGCTCCCATGATGTCATCCGGTAGAAATCTGCCATGCTCAAAGACTGGAATAATCCAGCGCTCACGCGGGGAACGCAGAGCGGGTGGAGGCGGTAGCAGAGCCTCTAGGAGTTCCCAGAACTAGCATCTCCAGGTTAACTGGAGCCAAGGACAGGACAGAGGAGGAGTCTGCGGAAAGGTGGCTCCGAGGGTGGATGTGGGCTGGCTGGGCGCGGTGGGGATGGCGCCGGAGATTAAGAGCCTGTTCTCTGCTGTAAAGATTCCTAAATCAGTATTTAGACTGATGGCAAATGCCAAAGGTACGGAGAAAGTTTTTTTCTGGCTGCTCAGCAGCTCAGGTGCCCCATCTCGGTGATGGACATCTACACTGCAGCCAGGATAATAATTGGGACCCATGGAACCCTCGGAGCCCTAGTCTCAATAAGAAAGTTTAGGATGTCTGACCAATGACAGCGTCAATGATAAGCTGCTCAAGTGAGGGAGAAAGATGAGTACTGTTTACAGGCAGGAGTCTGAGACAAAACATTATAAAACGAGGGGGCCTCGGCAATCTGTGACATGAACACTGAAAAGACCGCTGCTCTGAGGCAAGAAGACACCGGCAGGAATTCACCCCTAGCCTTAGTATTGACCTCCTGTCCTCCCACCATACACTAATGGGCACTCGAGGAGCGACTCCGTTGTAGCCTCATCCAAAGACTGTCATCAGTGATGAAACTATTTAAATCACAAGGTTTATTGAAACTCATAAAAGGTGGATGACAATTCTTTTTGCTAAAGATTCTGTATAATAGCAAGAGAAGTTTTATGAGAGGAGTCGACAAGCAGCCTGAGTATTTTTGAAGATTCTGCTGTTTTCATGGAAACAGCCAGATTCACCAGATCTGGGATCCAGCCCTACAGCAATCTAGAGCAGCTTCATGTCAAAAACTCTCCTGTTCAGAGACCAGATTTCAACAGCTCATGGTTTGTGCTCTAATCAGTCCAAGCTTCAAGGAGCCTCTTGACTTCCCAGGATTACCTACCACCTGTTATTCCTGGAAGAGACTAAGCTTGCAGAGAAAAGTACCAGCAGCGAGTGCTGATTAGGCAGCCTTCAGTGAGAGTGCTAGGAAGGAACAAGCAGACTCTGCTGCTGCATTCATCACCATTATCCTTTAGAAGTATCCTTTAGAAGACTAGGAATCACATTCATTGAAAGTGTTGATACGGTTAGAAACGCCTTAATTTTTGTAAATACAAAGAAAGGGATTCAATATAATAATACCAACGATTTGAAGGCTACTCACTATCAGATAGGCTTCTTATGGCATTGTGAAATTGTGAAATCCAATGGGACTTTTCTGGGGAAAAAGTAATAAGTGTGAAAAAGTAGTATCAGAAATTATTTAAAAAATAAAGTATCAGTGTAACGGATAAATATATAATGTATAAACAAAAATATGGCAGGTATACACAATGGAGTAATATTTAGCCATAAAAGAGAACAAGATCCTGTCATTTGCAACAACATGGATGGAACTGGAGGGCATTATCTTAAGTAAAGTAAGCCGAGAACACAAAAAGGCAAACTTTGCATGTTCTCACTCATTTGTGGGAGCTAAAAATTAAAACAACTGAACTCACAGAGATGGAGATTCGAGTGATGGTTACCAGAGACTGGGAAGAGTAGTGAAGGGTGTGACAGGGAATCGCCATATTTAATAGGAAAAATATATAGCTAGATAGAATGAATAAGATCTAGTATTTGATAGCATAACAGTGACTGCAGTCAACAACAATTTATTATACATTTTAAAATAACTGAAAGAGTATAACTGGAATCCTTATAACAAAAAGAAATGATACATTCCTAAGGCAATGATACCCCATTTTCCCTGATGTGCATATTACACGTTATGCTTGTATCAGAATATTTCATGTACCCCATAAATATATATATATACCTACTACATATCTATAAAATCAAAAACAAATAATATAGAGTATCAAAAATATTGTGATACATATACTTTGGAAATAATGTTTGAAATCTGTAAGTGTTCACTTTCATTTATTTTTCAAATTAAAATATTTTAGGTTTTACTAGTATATATATCATTATATAATAAATACAAAATAACATATCAAATCATTGAACAGATTTTAGAAACAAGTATTTTTAAATACCAAAATAATAAAGATATTTTAGAAAATCACGCCAAATGGGAAGTAAACTAGGAGAAAATGTAAAAATTTGGAAATGTAAGCAATGGCAGTCTTTGAGAATAGGAAAACAATCTAATGGCTTGGAAAAAGTAATTAGTACTGCTAATGACACTGTTCTAAGTGCATCAGAAGGTCAAGTTGTAAACCTTCCCTCCTAGATTGGTTCTTTGATGCCACATCTATCTTCATTGCCTCTGTTTATCTTGTTCTTCAGTGTTCTCTGGACTAATTCATAAGAATGGAGGCAAGAAGAAGGTCATAGTTAGCAGATCTGGGGAACTCATAATAGTGGCCATAAAGATAAGAAAATGCATCCTTCGGCTTTTTTTTTTTCATCACTGCTCTAAGGAACTAAAGTAAAGCCTAAATCTCTTACTTTAAAGAAAAAAAATGCATTCATATGTGATCATTTATTTGGTTCTATGGAAATGTCTTCAGCATATGATTTGGGACCTTTTTGAGAATTAAAAATACTGTGCTGTGGTAATCACTCAGGACCTTGATCTTAGTAGTGGAGAGTGTGACAAAGCATTGCCATATTTAATAGGTACAGAAATATAGCTAGATAGAATGAATAAAATCTAACGTTTGATAGCAAAGTGGACTTACTACATCTCTACACTTCCTTCCTAATGTGTGCTAACCTACTAATACCTTTGCCTGTGTCAAGGACATTTTCTACTACTGCTGCATGCTTTTTAACTGATTTGTGATTTTTAAAATGTGGTGTTTGAATATTTTGAAATATTTGTATCCAAATGGATATCTATAAATAACTATAATAAAACATCTAATTGTTACACAAGAAAATGTAAAAGTATCATAAATCTTAGCCAAAAAAAGTCCAAAATCATATTTTACACACCTAACTCACATTCAATCGTATTTAAATGGTGGATATATTAAATCTTGGAATTGAAGATTTAGAGTAGATATATTATCGCTGCCTCAATTATTAATGCTCTGCTGCACCATTTTCATACTGATACATGAATCTCTTCACAGAAGCAGCAAGTGTTTTGCTGGGAAAAAATAGATATATTTTAATATTTTTTCCTTGTGAATTCCACAAAATATAAACTGTTTATACTCATTTAAATTGATAGACTCATTTATAGCTAGTAACTTTTTTTATTTATTATTTATTTTTTGAGACAGAGTCTTGCTCTGTCCCCCAGGATGAAGTGCAGTGGCTTGATCTCAGCTTACAGCAACTTCCGCCTCCTGGGTTCAAGTGATTCTTCTGCCTCTGCCTCCCAAGTAGCTGGGATCACAGGCATGTGTCACCATGCCCAGCTTTTTTTTTTTTTTTTTTTTTTTTTTTTTTTTTTTTTATTTTTTAAAGGGTTTGAAAATTTTGGGAAGGCTGGTTTCAAACTCCTGACCTAAAGTGATCTGCCCACCTCAGTCTCCTAGAGTGCTGGGATGACAGGCATGAGCCACCACACCTGGCCTTTACTTTTAAAAACAAGTTTTCCTACATACAAATTTGTTAATTCTTTATACATAATACAAAGAAATAATATTAGTAAGCCCTTATGTGACAAATACTGTGCTACGTTATTACATGTCACTATACCTGCTCTTCAAATCACCCTATGGTATAATTGTAGTAACCTCTCTTGAAGATAAGGAAACAGAGACCTACAGAGATTACAAAAATTGTCCAGGCAACTAACCTAGCAACAAATCAAATTTAAAATTTGTTTCTACCAGGATAATCATATAAAGTCTGTCCTCATAACAGCATACTTGCAACTTTTAGGAATTTTTTCCTCTGAAAAAAATGAAATATAAAAAAATGAATGTTATATGCATGCATACATTATATATACATATATATCTATACATACACATATGTATTCTACTTGATGAGGTAAATAAAATGCGTTCGTGAACTTTTCCATCAGTTAACAAACTCATCACTAATTTTATTTCCATTATCCCTGCTAATGAAATGCTTTGAAAGTTATTTATGAAGAAAAAGAATCACAGGCTACCAAATAAATTTTGGTTGTGTGTCTATCGTTAAACAGTTTCTGATATAAAGCAAGGTAGTGTGATTTTTGAACTTGAAGACAGATCGTTGCAAAATGAAATAAAAAAGAAAAAGAGCCATAAACCATTAATTTAAATAAAGGCAAAGACTACCTCAGCAACAATTTTCTCTGTACAGTTAATACATTAGTAGCTCTGGGAGAGAAAACTACATCACCCATCCAAATGAAGGCTTTCTTTCTCACTGTGCATATTAACAAGGAAAATTGATCACTTTACATATTGTACCTCAAAGGCCCAGTATGTTGTTGTTGTTGTTGTTGTTGTTTTTATCATAGATAGTAATATTCCCTGGGCACAGATATATAATCAAAGCTTCTTTAAACAGAAAGGTTTAGTATAGATTTTTTTCAAACTCTTTTTTTAAATTTTATCTTGTTTCATAATTGCTGATGTTCTGCAACTCTGTTAATTAGGGTTGAGTGAATGAGTGAAATGGTTAAAAGGTACACATAACAAATTATCATTTTTTCAATGTGTGCTGCTAACTTGGCTTTTTGAATTAATTACTCATTTATTATCTAAATCATTTAAACAAACAATGGCAATCTTTGTAGTCATGAGATATGTTGGCAGGTACAAATTTGTTTATTGTATACTTGTGATCTAAAATTAGTGTTATTTTGACTTTGGTTCCAGTACACTCTTCTATCATTAAACATCTTTATTTGACAGGACAAGGGACCTGTCCCATGGCTTTAGTTCATTTTTCCAACTGCTTTGTCAGTTATGCTGGTTATTGGCACTAATATGACATAGAAGAGGTCTTGTATGAATTGCTTTTGTTTAAAGGTAGAGGAAAGCCTAGTGCTATGAAGGAACACGTATATATACAATTTTCTCCTAAAATAAAAGTATTTGAAAAGTAAAGATGCTGATTGATCCTCTTTGAGCTTTCCTTAATCAAATGCTCATATTATTTAGCTGTAACAGTGGTATCAGTGATCTGCTTTCATTATTTTCACGCTGATCCTGTGACCATACATATTTTCTCAAATTGCTTCAATTACTTTGGTTAACCCCATTTATAGTCTGGAATTAAAGGTAAAACGGAACCAAATACTCCCAACAGAAAGATAATTTTCTGATTTTTTAGTCATAGCTCTTAATCTTTATAGCAAATGTTTTTCCCACAGTCATATCTTCTTAACTAGCATGGGTGAAAACCCTGACAGATAGATATATTTTCTGAGGAAAGACTCTAATAGACATTCCTGATTTTCCAAGTCAACTTTAACTTCTGAAGTACACTGAGAGTCGGGTGGAAGAGCTCAGAGTACTACAACCTTGTTTCTGAACCTAGTTCTCTTAATGATGTCTTTTATGACTTAAGTAATTCATTTCATCGAGCCACCTTACTTTCTTCATTTGGAAAATAAAATTAATGGTATCTGCGTTATGTATCTCTCACTTCGGAGGATTTTATGAGAAAAGAAAGTAGAGTGGAAGTATGATACAAAGGGAGTGTAATCGTTCTACAGATCTAAATGGAGGCTTCTGAGCTACATCCCGTTCAGTCATACAGGACACTCAGTTATGTATAGCTGATTGGGAGGCTAGGACGAGAAGGGAGGAGGAGAAGAGGAGGAGTGGGAAGAAAAGATCAATTCTGTTGGAGAACTTTTTCATTCCTTTAGACATAAAAGTGGAACAACGGAAAAAGCAATCTTTAAAAACGGTTGAACCCCAATTTTACCATTTACTATAACTTAATTAATATATTTTAATGTCTCTGAACCTCGCTTGCTCCTGTAAAATAGACTTAAAGTTGTTTTTCCTGAGTTTATTTTAATTTTTTCGAAATCAAGATATGTGTTCATCCACAGTGTACTTTTAAGGTAGTACTACTTTTCACCTCTGCGAAAGTTATTTTATTAGTTATAACAAGGAGTAGTAATGTAGTCTTAAGTAATATGATGCTATCTCAAAGAAGGAAGGAGAAATTAACTTGTTTTGTTAATAATATAACCAAGGCACTCTAAATGATTCCTGGAAAATGCTGGTTGAATAAATGAATGTATGATTGGATCATTGTGCTGATTGAGTAAAATAATGGAATATAGACAACATCTAGTGCTATGGTCTAAATGTTTATGCCCAGCAAAATTTGTATGCTGAAACCTAATCATGAAATGCATGGTATTAGGAGCTAGGACCTTTGGAGGGGTGATTGAATCATGAGAGCAGACCCTTCATGATTGTGATTAGTGCCCTTTTAAAAGAAGCCTTAGAGAGCTTCCTTGCCCCTTTCACCACATAAGAACACAGCAAGAAGGTGCAATCTATGAACCAAGATAACAGGGGAAAGTGTTATCCACAAAACATTCATTAAAGAGCAATTCATAATTAGACTTGTAAAAAGATACCAGTGCTTTTAAGGACAGATGTATAAAACAACTTCAAACATAGGAAGTGGGAAAAATTGTTTGATCTGACCAATACACCTACACCACTTTTCAACACACTGCTGAGCCTAACAGAATAGGCGATGTTGTAAATTCACAGTTAGTTTCTCAACGTCACATTAACAAGACCTCTAGAGTTGCTGCCAGGGAACCTGAGACCCCGAAGCCATATATATAGGAAGGGGAGTTTCTCTACAGTTGTCCTCATCCAGGTAAGAGAGTGATATTCACTGCAAAGGTATTTTTTGCACAGTGAGTGATGACAACTTGTGAAATTATTATGTCACTGTGTACCTATATGCCGGCCCTTTCTCTGAATGAGTTGCTAATACTATAACTTTAGGGGAGTATTAATTTTTAAGTTTCTGAGAACCAGGTTAACCCAACTAGAGTCAAATAAAATAGCAATTTTAGCCATTAAAAGTTAAACTCATGGTAATTATTGACTTCTTTTTCTTAACTCCAGCTGTAGCTCTTCTTTACTGCCCTGTGTTTTGTAATATTATTCTTGGTAAATAATTCCAGCATTCATTTAGGTTTTCAAACAAGAAATCTAAATATTACTGCAAGAGATTTTCTCTCACTTGTATCCCATTGGAATAATCAATAGTTCATATACAGCTACTACTATTTACTACATACAACTATTTCTAATTATTTTATTTTGATTAATTAAACATTAGCTTTTTTAAAGAAATTACCAATAAAATTTTGGTGTGACATAGTCACCAAGACCTTTGCATAAAAATCTCTTGAGTTGTTCCCCTTTTCCATATTCCTTGCAATTGTCCTTATCTGCTGGTCTATTCTCTTTAGCAACCTTAATTGTACTCTATATTCTTCCTTATCTTTCTCTATGTCCTAAAGAACCGTCCTCTTTGGACTTTTCCTTGCCCTTCAGCTTCTGGTTGGGTTTGTTTGGAGACACTAGAAGGATTCAGAGGGTGGGAAGAAGGAGACCTGGTTTTGTATTTTCCCCATTTTCTCCATGCTTCAGTTCTCAAAGATGCTGCTTTGCTTCATGATGATAGATTCTCCCATCATTCCAGCCATCAGCCAGGCTTTCTTGGAACCTCAAGGTTAGTAAGGCTTAAGGACAAGCATGACTTACCACTCTTGACAGTTCTAACCTGTTTGTTATTTTCACTCTCTTCATATCTAATTATTTTCTTTACTAAAAGATCCCTTAAGAAATCCCAGTATATTGTACCATCTCTTTCTTATCAAAACACGAGTGATACCATTGAAATGACCTCTATTGATTTTATGCCTATAGCCTTACCCCCACCAGACTTTCTGTGCAAAACATCCTCCAGCCATTGACAGACAGAGTATCCTTTCTCAAATGCAAATATGATAGTACCATTCTATCCTGAGCAAAATCCTGTGTTCCCCTTTGTCACTGGCAGTAGTTTCCAAATAGAGAATTGTTGCTACAAATCCTTATCACCCAAGCATTTTCCATGAAATAATCCAAGTCTTGTATATGTATATACTACTATTTTTTAAAACTATGCTACTGTGATTAATTAAATGTCTGCTCATTTAAAACATGACATGCTTCATACTGACTTTGTCATTACATGTTTCTGCAGGCAATCAAATATTCCATTGTGTATGTTAAAATAATCTTCATATTCAAAAGATAAAATCTAGACTCTTTCTAATTTTCCAGTTTATTTTTCTATTACTCACCCACATGCACTTACATTTTATTTAAGTGCCACACTCCCTCTGCAGCTTCACTTTGGGTAATCTTTTTTCGATTTCTGAAAGTTTACTCATCTGTACTCAATAACCCTTTCATGGCAAATTCTTCTCATATTTTTAATAGAAATATTATATTGAATGCCAATAGGCTAGATTTTTACTTCAGTATTTTATGTGCATTTTCTCCTTTAATACTCAATATAATTACTGAGGTGAAGTTTAAGGGGTTTCTACAGGTTTACCTATCACAAAGTGTAAAATTAAGACTTGAAATCAGACCTTTTCAAACCTACACCTTAAAATGTAATATATATTTTTCAATAAGATGCCACTCTTATTGAAGATACGAAGATAAAAAAATACATACTCTGAAAACCCCACTCTCATTTTAATTCCCATGTCACTTGGTACATACCTCCTCATACTATACTGCCATGATGTGTTTGCTTATCTTTCCCACAATGCTATGAGATCTTTAAAGAGGAAAACTATTTTTTCTTGCATTTTATTTGTTTGTCTTGTTTTTTCTTTGCTTCCAGAACTTAACAGGGTATCTGGGTATTAAATATAGAATAATTTATCAATAATATTAATGCTTTGTAAAAGAATTATACTACCTTTAATATTAAAATGAAGCAATATCTATTAGGAATTAGTGCACTGCAACATTTCCAAAAGTGCTCATTTAGTTATATTTTTGATTCAATACCAGATACATACATATATAGTATGCCATCTGACCATCTCATTGTGACAACTGTGTACTTTATTCTGGTTTCTTTATTATCTAAGTTACCCAATAATGATTAACTGACACAGGTGTCAAGAAATACCAATTCTTCTGTTAACTTTAATTGACTTGATACATATATGAGCCCTGATAGTAGTAACATTTTGTCACCAATATTATACATTGTAAATTATCTGCACAGTGAAAAACACTCTTTACCTTGATGCCTTCATTTGTAATGTATGTTGTTTCTAATATACTCAACTATATACACCAAATTTAGAAGTTACATATAGGAAATGAAAAACCATCAAACTTTTATGTTTCAACCATAAAATCAATGCATAAGAAAAAAATAAATATTTAAACAATGTTGTTTAGCCTCAAAAAATTTGTGAAAGATAATGATGTTTATGAGAAATCTAATTGCAATCTAATTAATGCCATGAAAACATGCAATAATGATAACTAGTATTTATTGGGGTTTGTTAAATACAAGGCATTGACTGAGTGATTTACATACACTAACTCATTTAATCCTTACAACAACTATGTGCTACACACCTTGTTATTTGCCTCATTTTATAGGCACAAAAACTGAAGTGAAACAAAGACAAGCAACTTGCAAAGATTATGCAACTACGGATGTCCCAAGTGGTATTTAGAACTCAGACAGTCTAACCTCTAAGACTGCTTAATTACTATGCAATACACCCTTTATTAAACAAATTGCTAATTGAGTTATTATCATGGAATACAAAGAAAAATGCATTAGAAATCAGGGAGTCCCCTTGCCCATTTTCTTGCCCTGACTGATTATTCTTCTAGTATAGTAAAAACGAGCTCAATGAACCATCATAATCAATTGTCAATTAATCATAAAATTATATCAATAATTTTTCTTTATTCTTACAAGGTAACCCCTGCATACAATTTGATTTTCCATGTAGCAGGAGTATATTATAGCAATTGAAAGTATACTTACTAGGGCCAGTTTAGCTGGGTTTTAATTCTAGTTCCACCATTTTGTAAATGCTTATTTCAATTTTCTCACCTAGAAAATGAGATCAATAGGAGTATTGATTTTATAGGGTTGATGTGATTATCACATTATTTAATATATATGAGGCACTTTCAGCAGTGCCTGGCACAGACTAAGTTGCTAGTTATTACTACTTTCTTACTAAAAGGAGATTATTTATATGTCTGATGATAATTCATTAGGTACTGTTATGTGAAAATTAATAAGCTATTTTTCCAATATAGATTAGTCTATCGTGTCCTTTATTCACAGAAATTTTCCTTCAGAAGTTCTGTAGCCCATGTAAGGCTGAGACACATCATTAGACTTGCATTGACTAATATGTTTTAATTTGAAAATCATCTGTAAGAAATTGATAGTGGTTGCTTGGGTAAACAGTTGAGATTCCTGAGATCACATAAGTACTCAGCAGGAAAGAGTGTTTGTATTGGATTAATCGTTATGCTGTGGACTTGGGTCAGTAAGCTTGAGTTCAGCACCCTGGAAAGCACTTTGCCTACCAATAATTCCTTAGCAGCAGCAGGAGCAGGCTCTGAAAACAGGTATGTTGGAACCTGGTATTATTTAGAAATTTGAGTAAATATACACACATGTGTATGTAACTCAATTTCTGTCTTACATTCATAGAAGTACTTAATTATTCTATTCACAAGAAATCAAGATTATTATGGTAGCTAAATATGTCAAAGTAGAGAAAAAAGATTAACTGAAATTTCAGCAAAGCTATAATGTCCCTGTACTTCTAGCTGCAAAAGAAAGCATGCTGTTATTTTCCTAAGTTTTCTAAAGCATTAATTAATTTATTTTTATTCAGTTGGAGCTTATAGGACCTAAAGTGTTAGAATTCATAAGATTGGTAAATGTTGGCAATGATGTTTATAAGTCCTATTTTATTTAATAGCAATTTATTCACTGCAAGAGAATTGTATTTAAATAAAATATTTTAAGAATACATAAGTGATTTTTCTCCCTGGAGGATAACTCCACTGTCTATATATACTTTATTCTCAAAATATATTAGTACTATATTATTCACTATTTTACCATAGAATTATAAATTCTCAGTGTGCTTCTACTATAGAGGCAGAATTAAGTTTAATTCTGTTTCCCTACAGCTAAAAATAAGGCAAATTAACTTCTGAATTGACCTTAACAAGTAGTAACTTCTCTTTAAGGCACTAAGTTTCCATAGCAGGAAGTTGACTTTCATTGGCAAACTTTTTATCTTCACACGTCTTCCATTTCTAAATTCATTAAACCCTTCAAAATTCCTTTTATTTTATTTTCTTTTTTTTTTTTTGGTTAGTAGTTGTCTCATACAAAACTTATTCATGATAGAATGCTACGCAGCCATAAAAAAGAATGAGTTCATGTCTTTTGCAGGGACATGGATGAAGCTGGAAACCATCATCCTCAGCAAACTAACACAGGAACAGAAAACCAAACACCGCATGTTCTCACTCATAAGTGGAAGGTGAAAAATGAGAACACATGGACACAGGGAAAGGAACATCACACACCAGGGTCTGTCGGTGGGTGGGAAGAAAGGGGAATGAGAGCATTAGGACAAATACCTAATGCATGTGGGGCTTAAAAACTAGATGGCAAGTTAATAGGTGCAGCAAACCATGACGGCACGTACCTATGTAAGAAACCTGCACATTCAGCACATGTATCCCAGAACTTAAAGTTAAATAAAATCTAAAATTCTTTTTTTAAAAATTTAAACTTATTTTATTGTTTAGCTTTAAAAACAATAGTTTATTTTTAAATTACTTGATTAGACAGCTAATTTTCAGATTTCTTAAACATGCATTTGATGTAGATTTTCAAGAACAAATTTCCAAGAAAATCAAAATACTGTGAAGTGATTGGCTAGTGGAAAGAGAAGAGGTAGACCCTCCTGGAATTGTATAAGGATGCATACTTTCCACTAACGGTAACTCAAACCTTCTGAAGGACAACTCGTTGCCCCATGCTTGATAGAACAAGAAAGAGTCAGGCTCCACCAGGTTCACACAACTCTTTCTAAACCCCAAATTTTAGTTTCTCTTACTATGGCAAACTGCTGTCTGGAAGAGACCTAATTTTTTTTTTTCAAATATCTATCTTTTATTTCTTTTGTATAACTGAAACATTGTATCCTATGACCAACATGTCTCCATTCTAACCACCGCCCCCCAGCATCTGATAACCATCATTCTATTCTCTGCTTCTGTGAGTCTGAATGTTTTAGATTTTACTTGTAAGTGAAAACATGACATATCTGTCTTTCTGTGCCTGGCTTATTTAACTAAGCACAATATCCTTCAGGTTCATCCATGTTGTTGCAAATGACAGATTTTTCTTCTTCTTAAAGGCTGAATGGTATTTCACTGTGTGTACATACCACATTTTCTTCATTCATTCATCTGTTGACATACACTTAGGTTGATTCCGTACCTTGGCTATTACAGTGCTGCATTAAACATGGAGTGCAAATATTTCCTTGACATACTAATATCATATCCTTTAGGCACATAAGCAGAAGTAAAATTGCTCAATCATGAGATAATTCTATTTTTTGAGAAACCTCCACAAAGTTTTCCATAATGGCTATATTCCTCTTTTGATGACTTTTAAGAAAAACAAAATAATTATTCATTTTACAAAAAATTTGCAAAAAAAAAAGCTAAAGAGGCAGAACAAAATGACTTTTTTCAGCTTAGAAAAAAATGCCATGAAATGTGTGAAAATATTTGACATATAGAAATATGATTTTACCTTGAAGGACAATAGTCACATTGTTCACTGTAGTCAGGTGTCCATAAGCCTATCTTTCACATATGTTCTTTTAGTAGATGTTTGCCCACTCTGATGAATTAAAGAGCAGTAGTTGAATTCTCTGTTAGTGCAGCAAGAGTCACTTAAGTTTATTCAGCACATGAGTGACTATCAAGATAACACTACAGGGTGACAGTTTTCTGAGATCTTACATTGATAATTTTAAAAGAATCAGTAGCACTGAGTTCCCTCTGACAGAATTTTATTCAAACTAACTGAATTTTCAGAATTATCAAGAAAACAGGCACAATTGCACACCTGAGTAGATTCTAATTAGTATTATTATGACTAACAGATGTCTTTTTTACATTGACCTTTTTCTATGTACATTTACCTATTTTTTGACTATGCTGAAATGTGAAACTGTTCTCATCAAATTGGACTAAAGAGATAAAAACAATATTTTTTTGAGCTGTATCAAACTATGTCTGGGGGAAAATGCAAAAAAATGTAGATACTTCTGTTCCAGGTATAGTCTTACCACAAAAAAGTACTGATCATAGACATAAGTCTCTAAAATTTGAACAAAGCAGCACTTTCACTTTTTGTTCTCTTTGTTTTAATTTTTAATTTTTATTTTTTACTGTACTTTAGGTTCTGGGGTACATGTGCTGATCATGCAGATAGTTGCATGGGCATATACATGGCCAGGTGGTTTGCTGCCACCATCCCCCCATCACCTATATCTGGTATTTCTCCCCACGTTATCCCTCAACACCCTCCCCATTCCCCACTGTCTGTTCCCTGACCCCCTACAACAGACCCCAGTGTGTGATGCTCCCCTTCCTGTGTCCACATGTTCTCCTTGTTCAACACCCACCTATGAATGAGAACATGCAGTGTTTGATTTTCTGTTCTTGTGTCAGTTTGCTGACATTGATGGTTTCCAGGTTCATCCATGTCGCTACAAAGGATATGAACTCATCGTTTTTTATAGCTGCATAGTATTCCATGCTGTTTATGTGCCACATTTCCCCTGACCAGTCTATCGTCGATAGGCATTTGGATTGGTTCCAAGTCTTTGCTATTATAAACAGTGCTTCAATGAACATTCGTGTGCATGTGTCCTTATAATAGAATGGTTTATAATCCTTTGGATGTATACCCAGTAATGGGATTGCTGGGTGAAATGGAATTTCTATTTCTAGGTCCTTGAGGAATCGCCACATTTTCTTCCACAATGGTTGAACTAATTTGCACTCCCACCAACAGTGTAAAAGTGTTCCTATTTCTCCACATCCTCTCCAGCATCTATCATCTCTCGATTTTTTA
>CAUYQU010068557.1:0-99618 GCA_963574635.1 Cheracebus regulus | reverse complement strand
CCCCATTGCTTGTTTTTGTCAGGTTTCTCAAAGATCAGATGGTCATAGATGTGTGGCACTACTTCTGAGGCCTCTGTTCTGTATTTATTGCCTTTATATGTCCTCTTACTGACACAACCTATAGGAAGCTGGCTGGCAATTAGAAACGTGGTTTTCCCACTCCCAAAGCCTGAATCACAAAATGAAGTATAAATAAAGGTTTGGTCCTGAAAGGAAAAAAAAAGCTTCATAACTGACAGATTTAAATATTTGTTTTTCTTATCCTGTTGCACCAATTTCAAACTCCAGCACAATGTTGGGTATAAAAGATCATTGCCAATTTGTTCCTGAATTGAGTGGCATATTTTTCAATATTTCACAAACGTTTTGGCAGTTGAAGAACATTTTATTGGATGATTGTGCCTTAATATGCAGATAGCCATAATATATTAAGAGCTGCTTACTACAAATCAATTGTAAAAACCCAATTTGTACATTTTTTATACTTGAAAAAATTTTTAAACTGTAATTTTTCCTCCTCTTTTTTTGTCTTGATGGTCTCTTCAGGAGTTTATCAATTGTGTTACTTCCTTTCTAAGAACCAACTGTGATTTTCTGAATTATATTTTATGTTTGAAATCTATTATTTAATTCTCACCTCTACTATCATTTGTTTTCCTTTAGGTTTAATTTTTCATCATTGTGATTTTTGAGATGTACACTTATTGTCTTTTTCAACCATTCTCATATTCTGTTTTTAAAGCTACAGATTTTCCTCTAATGACTCCCTTATAAGCATCCCATGAATTTTGATATATTATATGTTGACTATCACTTAGTCCGAACGATTTTCCAGTTTCCATTGTAGTTTTTAAATAAATTTTTAGCAACATTAAATATTTTTTAATGTTTCTAGTAAGATTTTATTATCTATTTTTACCTATGTTCCTCTCAATGAATACTTTGGAGCTGATTTGACGTCGGGTTTTATTCCTTGTGAGAATCATTCTGTATCACTTTTATTAAAATTGTGTAGCCCTTCAGAGTCACAGCTGAAAACCTGGGGTCTGTTCCTAGTTATCTCTACTTCTATAAGTCCTGAGCTACAAATTCTGTACTGTCAGCCCATGAAACTGTAGTATGCTTTGCTCAGCTTCTTCTCACCTTTCAAAGTGACAAATGACTCAATGAAACAGAACTGCTAATTATCAAATTCTTTTTGTTTTTTTTCTGTCTGAGACCTTGGTATGCAAGTCTTCTCTACTATCTAAGAATTTGTTCTTGTTGTTGTTGCTGTTGTAATTGTTGTTAATCATTTACAAATTTTTTTAGTTGTTTTCAGAAATAAATCAGATTCAAAGCAAACTACTACGTAGTTGTTAAAATGATAACCAGTAGATACTAATTTTTAAGCACTGCTATCCATTGTATTTATTTGTTCTCCATCACATTAGAATAAAGAATTGAACTAATTGTGTTCAATAAACTGGAATTTACCTTAACATTCAGTGCTTTGTTTTTCAAAATTTTTATTAGTAGTCGTGTATTATCAGCTACATTTCACTCATTTAGACGAGATTACAGGGGAAACATACTGCATTATCTGTAATATGCAATAATGTGGTATCTTGCATCATCAGCTTACACAGGACAAAATTAATTTTCCTAGGGAGAAATCTGTATAATGCTATTAGTAAATAACATAAAATTTTAGTATATGAGGTCAGAGCTTCTTATGTTATTAACTTTTCATACTATATTGCTGTGTATATGCTGTTTAATTCTCTTATCTTTTAGGATTAAAGAAACAAAAGAGCCAATGTGGTATGCACTGTGTGATAGGAAAGAGATTTTTGTTTTTGTGCATATGTTATGGAAAACTTTCTAAATAGTCACCAAAACTACACGAAATCAAGTAAGTTGTAGCAGTTATATTAATTTGAAAATCTCCAAATAGATTTAATCTTAGCCAGAAAAAAAATGACATGCCTTGCCATACAATCTTACTAAGACATACATTTGAAGTCTCTCAGGCTCATTTTTACAAAGCATATTAGAACTTCCGTCAACAAAATTCAGGGATTATTTTCACATGTAATTTCAAAGGTTAAGATTTAATTGACTATCTGTAAAATAAACTATATTGATATATGGTGTTATTATTACCCTTAAAAATGAGAAATACATTATATGCCTATCATATAACAGAGCTAGGTATGCTAACATACTTTAGAAAATAAGGAAGTAAATAAATTTATATCATGTGTATTGAGAACCTATTATATAAATTTTAAATTTTAACATGATTAGCTTCATGGTTCCCTTATTTTATTCTCCTAGAATTCAGGCTAGTAATTATATATATTGAGCATTTTTCGCCCACACCAAGTATGATCCCTGGCTTATTCCTGTAAAGGATATGTTACAACAAAAAAAGAAAGGAAGAAGATCACATTGCTATTTTTTCTACAAGTTTTTATTTCATCCCTCTTTAATATTTATTTTAAAAATTACAAGCCAGCTAATAGCAAGAAAACTTCTGATAATATAATGCCCTCTGATTTATAAACAGAGGGCATATACAATGCATACCTCCTCTGTCAATGTACAGTATATTCACTGCTTATTGCAAGAAAGCAAAACTGTGTACTTGATCTGGAAAAGATTACAGTCTGCCAGATAAGAGTAGGTTTAAATAAGTGAATATATACACAACTGTAGCTAATGTAAACATTAGTCAAAATGCCTTAGTTTGTATCAGTCTAGTTTAATGTAGCTAAGAATGTAAGTGGTTTGAAAATGGTCAAAATTTTTCTTCCTTTAATTCTTACAAAGTGAGACTCAAAATCATATTGCAAATGCACTTGTCAAATATAGTATTCTCTTTCCTTTTTTTAAATTATACTTTAAGTTCTGTAGTACATGTGCAGAAGATGCAGGTTTGTTACATAGGTATACACATGCAATGGTGGTTTGCTGCATTCATCTCCCCATCATCTACATCAGGTACTTCTCCTAATGCTATCCCACCCCTATCTCCCTACTCCCTGCTGTCCCTCCCCTAGCCCTCTATCCCCCAAAAGTGGGGGGGGGATGTATAAATGTCTTCTTTTGAGAAGTGTCTGTTCACATCCTTGGCCCCCTTTTTGATGGGGTTGTTTTTTTCTTGTAAATTTGTATAAGTTCTTTGTAGATTCTGGATTTTAGCCCTTTGTCATTTGGATAGACTGCAAAAACTGTTTCCCATTCTGTTGGTTGCTGGTTCACTCTAATGATATTTTCATTTGCTGTGCAGAAGCTCTTTAGTTTAATTATATCTCATTTGTCTATTTTGGCTTTTGTTGCCATTGCTTTTGGTGTTTTAGTCATGAAGTCTTTGGCCATGCCTATGTCCTGAATGGTATTGGCTAAGTTTTCTTCTAGGGTTTTTATGGTGTTAGGTCTTATGTTTAAATCTTTAATCCATCTGGAGTTAATTTTGGTATAAGGTGTAAGGAAGGGATCCAGTTTCAGTCAATCAGAAAATTATTTGCAATTTCTTTCTAAACTTATTGTAAGTTTTATCTCCTACCACCATATATTTTATGCCTCTCTAAAACTTGAACTTGTGTGTGTGTGTGTGTGTGTGTGTGTGTGTGTGTGTGTGTGTGTGTGTGTGTACTAACAGAAAGAGACTAGAAGAAACATATTTCTGTTCAAAGGACTAAACAACTTGCACCTGTGAATGTTCAGAAGACATACCTTTGAAATTATTGCAATTAAAATGTATTTATTTTTGGCACAAACAACTCAGATATATTTTGATGGCATCACATTTTTTTTATCAGTCAAACCTCCACCAAGAAACAGGAGAATATTTTTTCTATTAGAAATGGTTGATGCTAATTTCCACATATTGTAATTACCATGGGCATAACACACCAAAAAGAAGTAAGAAGTGTGCTATGTTTAGCCAATGAATGCTTCCTAAGCACTAAGTCTATGCTAGTCACTGTCTCAGTCCTCACAGTACCAACATAGCTTCCTTCTGTACGATGCTCTCTGTTCAATTGTTAGGCTCTAAGTGCAAACGGCTATTAAGGACTTGAAACATGGCTTGTATGACCAAGGTGCATATTTTTTGAAACACAAGAAGAGACAAGTAGAGAGTCATAAGAGATGAGATGGGCCACATCATTCAGGGACTTGTCAGCTCTACCAGAATTACTGACTTTTATAGTAGGCAAAAGAGTGTTTTAGGCAGAGAGACAGCAGACATTATCTGAATAATACACTGCAAAAATATAAAATTCATAATTGCATAAATCACAAAAACAGAAAATTCTGTGTTGAGCACGGTGCAAACATGTGCTCAACACAGCACATGTTGTAAACATGGTACAAACACTTTCTCTCCATAGCTTCCAGACGCAAGAGAACGTTTCTTTGTATAATACAAAGTTCCCATTTGTCCTTAATCAGTACAAGTTTCTTCCTCTTTTGCAGCACCAATATCGTCCACACATAGCAGTGATATTTTTTTAACTTACGTAACTATTTATTCTTACTTCTTATTGTAAGACACTGGAAAGCAGAAGTACCACAGAAAGTTGGAAATTCTAAATTTCTTGAGAAAAGAAGCAATATTTTTAAATTTTTCTATTTCCCATTAGCAGTCACTGATGAAATGACTCCTCTAAAAAAGAGAAGTCATTTGAAAGTCAATAATGACTTTCTAGTTAAATCCAAAAGACACATTCATTTCCTTATTTTATGTGATCTCTTGGCATCATTTGGAAATAACAGCCCCAGTGTTCCTCTTAAAAAGCATGTTTTTGGTTTCTGAGATAAAACCCCATCAGAATTTTGACCAAAATACTTTGACTGTTTACTCTCTGTCTCCATCGTGGAGTGCTCCTCCCCTTCTCATGTCTTCAAAACTAAAATAACTTGGGGCCTTGCATTGCACTTCTTATTTTCCTTAGTCTACACAATTTCCCTGGGACACTGCATCTCATAGCATCAGCTGCTACTTCCGTGCCAAACACCTAAAAAGTAAAATATCACACACACTCATATGCCTTGGTATTGCCTAAAATACGAACCACCCCCAAAAAGATACACTTTCATTCTCCTCAGTTTTATCTAAGTGAATAGCACCAACAAATAGTCAATTGTTTAAGCTGAAAACTTAAGGGCAGTTCCTGAGCCCTGACAATCTTCCTAATTACTAATTAGGTCTGAATTATATGTTCGACATGTCATACATCAGAGTAGTTGGTCTATTTCTAGAAAATATACACCACAGACCTCAACACCAGGTGTCCAAGAAATTAAGTATTTTACAAGGTGATTTAAATTTTAACTTGAATTACTTTAGACAGCATGGAGGAATATTTCACTGAGTTTGCCTTCCTCCTTTCACTGAAGTTTAGACTATTTTGTTGGGAAGGGTTGACTTCTGTACTACCATAAGATTTGCAGGTTACATCAGACCCTCATGGAAGTTGCTGAGGCGGTCATCATCCTGTGAGTACTGGTCATAGTGTGTCTAGTGTGTGATAATTCTTGGTTTCGTATTATGCCAGACTTGAGAAAAACTCTGTAAAGACAGAATAGACCCATCTCCATGTATATATTTATATATCTTATATCTATGAATATATTTTATATTTATATGTCTAATATTAATTTATATTTATATACCTATTTTTTCTCAAGGCTCTTGAAATCTCCCAGATAATTTTGGTAGTCTAAGAGAAGCCCATCTGTTTCACTTTTCTCTTCTCCCTCATACTCAGAGTAGTAGTTATTTTCTGATAGTGGGGCAGGTGGTATCACATTAATAGAAATGTTTATGCAAATGACCCTGTAGTGATGTGATTGGAATCATCTTTCTTTTAACCTATGCCACAAAAACATTAAACCTCCCTAAGGGCTTAGACTTTTAAAATGAAAAACCAAAGAGATATTAAGGCAACTTCTGTTTTATTTCTTTTCCACTCTCTCTTCTAAAATGCAAGGAAATCTGAAGATTATTGAATAGAAAGACTGAAAAAATTAAGACGTTTATGTGTGTATATACACATATATGTATGTGTGTATATATGTGGGTGTACATTTATATACATGCAAACTTAGACAAGCATCTCAAAATAGTATCTCATCATGCCGTATATTATAATTTTCCATGTATTTTCTGGATTTTCTACTAACTCAAAATCTGTGAATGAAGAAACCACACATCTCCCTTGCCTTTATATTACTAATGGTGTTGGTATCAGGGATATTGGAGATAAATATATATTTGTCTAATATAAATAGATAACTATTATAGGGAAACATTCTCTATCTTCCTTGTATGCAGATACATTTCTTCTGAGTTTTTGTGGCAAAATTGCTTACTACTGAGTCCATATAAAAAGTAGAATTCGGAATAAAGATAAAGATGGTCATTACTCTGATTCCAAAATCTTCCAAAAAATTATCAAATACCTTAAGGTTACAGTTAAAATAAAGCCTTATTCAGAGATCACATTTAGATCCAAATGAGGATTTTTAGGAAACTAACAATCAAAAGCAAAGTAGGCAGCTAGCTTAATATCATTTGAAGCCCTTGGCTTGTTTTATTGGAGATCTAATCTTTTGGATGTGCTACTGGGCATAAACCAAAGCCAGACATATTTAACTAGCAACGCTTTACAGTTATTTCAGAACTGCTCAATGGAATGTGTTACTGCAGTTACAAAATGATTGTTTTAAATCTGCCAGAATGAGTGAATTTTTCTTAGAAACCATAAATGTGTTTAGAATAATAGAAGACAATATTTATTTGAAAAAGAAAATTATATTGCTAGAGCTATTTAATTAGAACATCAACTCTCAGTTTACATGGACCAGTTAGTTCATGGTTACAGCACACCAGAAAGCTAAACTAATTAATTCCTACTTTTAGCTGGATATATCCTAAGTTACTTCAACTGAAGATTTACTGGTTTCTCATTTTAAATACTAAATATATACTTTTAAAACTGATACAGAGTTTCCAGCCATCGGTGATGAACTTTCCCTTCATTTACTTAATAAGTAGTTATTGAGTAGCTCGTGTGTTCCATGAACACTATGGAATATGGTGTTGAACCAAATTAAAAGCATGACTGTGTTCACTTCCAGCATCTATACTGTTATTATTTAGCCCATCTCTCAAGTGGCTTTTCTGTGTTGAAGACTTAAGACAGAGAATTAAAATAAGTCGATAATGGTTGTGACAGTTTTTGTCTCTCTTTGGCTTGCTCCCTCATCATAGTAAACCTCATGTTTTAATATATGGGTTATGATACTGCAACTCAAAGGCAATAGGCCGGGTGCAGGGGCTCTTGCCTGTAATCCCAGCACTTTGGGAGGCCGAGGTGGGCAGATCATGAGGTCAAGAGATCGAGACCTGCCTGGCCAACATGGTGAAACCCCATCTCTACTAAAAATACGAAAATTAGCCGGGTGTGGTGCCACACACCTGTGGTCCCAGCTATTCAGAAGAATTGCTTGAACCCAGGAGGTGAAGGTTGCAGTGAGCTGAGATTGCGCCACTGCCCTCCAGCCTGGCGACAGAGCAAGACTCTGTATCAGAAAAAAAAAAGGCAATAAAAGCACCTTATTTATTTGTTTTTAAAAACCATGATTGGAACACAGTCACACCTCCTTCTTCATGTACTGTCTGTGGCAGCTTCATGTATTGTCTGTGTTACAATTGTAGAGTTGAATAGTTATGACAGAGACGATATGGTCCATGAGCCTAAAATATTCACTAGCTGGTTCCTTACAAAGTTTGCCAAACCCTGCTCTACAAAAATAATTAATTTTAAAAAATGCAAATCCATATGTTCCTGTGTAACAATTTTTCTTACTGTAAGAAGACCAAAAAATGTATACTGTCACACATTTTTTAAAACAGGACAGGGAAAGACTGTAGGCTTGAAAGGAAGACAGAGTGGAAAGAGGGGTACTGCCAAGAGGCAATTTCAGAAGGAAGAATCTTCAAGACAAAATAGCGGTGCAAATATAGGCAAGAGATGCACAGGAGAAGCGAGCAGGAGGACAGTTTTATTCGTAGAGATTGGGAAGGAACCGTTTTATGAAAATACTTTGAAACTTTGTGTCTTTTTCTGTGGCCATTTTGCAAAGGTGAAATATACTCTCACACACACCTGAAATGTGATTGAACGCAGAGACTGATGATGTCACACATGAAAATGTTTGTTACTCACATAATGAGGATTAAAGGTAAAAGCAGGGCAGTCTCTAAAGCTTGTCCAAACTTTGCTTGAGGAGAGAAGGGAAAAGAGACTGACTTGGGTTTTGTGATTTTGGTATGGGGCTTGGGTAAGGCGTGGTTTCAACTTCCCTCCAGCAGCGCCAAAGAACAGTGCACTGGGGATTCTCATCAGCTTGCCACGGAGTGGGGCAGAAGGGAAGGAGTTGCGGTGGGGCTTCAAACTTGTCCGTAATCAAACATTAAAAGTGGAGTTATTTGATACTTCAGTGTTTTTAGGGAAATCTTACTAGAATATAAATACAGAGATTTAGACTTCAGTTTTGTTTAAACAATTGATATTTGGTCAAAACTTTTAGCCTCAAGTTCATACATGAGTAAAATGGTCCCAATAATACTAGGTTTCCCTACCTCATAAAAGAATTATGATGTTCAGAGGAAATATTTGTGAAGGAACATTGACAAGTAAAAAGTACAGAGAAAAAAAGTGTGCTGTTATATGTTAATGTTTTATATTGTGTGAAGGAGGGCTGCTTGTTTTTAATATTCCTGTGCGAAAAACAGATGCTGGTTATTTGTGGGGTTTTTTGATTTTGTCTTTTTGGAAACAGGGTCGTGCTCTACCAGCCGGAATGGAGCACAGTGGTGCAATCACAGCTCACTGCAGCCTCGAACTCCTGGGCTCAGGTGATCTGCCCCCTCAGCCTCTGAGTACCTGCGACCACAGGTGTGTGCCACCATGCCTAACTTTTGCGTTTTTTGTAGAGATCGGGTCTCGCCATGTTGCCCAGGCTGCTCTCAAACTCTTGGGCTCAAGTGATATGCCCACCTCAGCCTCTCAAGGTGCTAGCCAATTCTGGTTACTTAAATGAACTTCTGTAGATAGATCTAAATATTTTTGAAAGCAATTGCAAGCTACTTTTTGTTTGAGTAGCTTTTTTCTCTCAAAAAATGTTATTTTGAAATTACTTGTGTAGTCACATCACCGGAAAGAAAGGTTACTGTCTTAGCCTTCAGGTTACATTTTGACATTGTTATGTGATAAATTACAAGACAAAAATCTTAACAATAAAAAAGTAAATAAGCACTGCGTCAGTTACATATCTAAAACAGACACTCAAAAATTCTTCACACAAATGCCCTCCTATTTGTAGGTAGAAACATGATAAATATCTTCTAATTGAAACATTTTATAAGCATTTCTTGACTTTAATATATGGCTGAAAACATGCTATCCAACAGCACCCCACTTGACATTTACAAGTTGAGAAAGAACATGCCTTGCTTATTGCTACTGGTTATAAAAATGATAATAAGAGTGACTAGAAACTCTGAAAAAATGTGTTAACCTCCAGGCTCACAAAAATGAAGCTTAAAATATTCTCAATAGTAAATCACTACAGAGAATTTACTGGCATATGTTAAAAAATAAACAATAGCAGCAATATAAAACTACATACCTGGATGTAAGAGCAAGATATGCTAAATTTGAAACACTTAAAAAATCTGCAGAGGTCTTCTAGTCTACTTCTTGATATTTACTCTATTTCATCTAATTTTAATTTTATATTCCCATATCATTGGCTAATAGCAATGCCATTTCAAGGGACACGTTTTATATTTAATGTTACTTTTTAATGACAGCAGCAGAAGCAAACATGACAATGGTATGAACAGATTAATTATGCATTTTAATTCTCAATAAAATTAGCACTGCCAGACTATATCATCTCATAATAAAAATATTTTAAATACTGTGTTTACTCAATTATCTACTTAAATTCACATATTAATTATATTATCAATTATAAATATTTGATTTTATATTCTTGATAATTGTGCCTTCACTATAGATATCAACCTTCTTTGTGAATTAATGTCATACTTCTTCAAAAATTGGAAAATATATAAAATATTTTTAAAAATGTTAGTCACTCAAAGAAAACTAAAGATCAGCATTATTTTTCAAAGTTTATATATTTCTTAGCTTTACCACCATTCTTATTATTCTACATATCCTAATGTAGTATAAGTTGTAAAAGTACTGATAGGAAATATATTCTAATATGCAAGGCTCTTTTATTCATTATCAATAGTTGTGAATAATTTTATTATTTACCATTTTATCAGAAGAGTCAAATAAATTCATACCAATTTCCTCTGGTCATGTTGGAGACAGAGCAAAAGGCATGAATTTATCTCAAGTCTCTAGAAAAAGAAATTCATCCTAATGTTAACACTAATACCTTAATGTTGTGGTTAACATACTGAAATAAATAAATGAAATGTCACTGGCTGTGGTATTATGCATTTATTCCAGATACAGAAATGCAATATTTATTTTTCTCTCTCCCCATTTACTCTGCAACATACATGCTTGCATTTGTGTGTGATGAAAGTTGTTTCTGTTTTCTCCCATAAAGAGGTAGCATATTCCTAAAACAAGGTAAGATTCTACAATGATTCTGTCTTAATACTTTACAGACACACTTAGTGTCTGTTCAGGTTACAGCATTCATCTCCATGCTTGTGTAAATTCATGAATAAACCAATATATGGTTAAAACAGAAAAAGGAAAAAAAAAAAAAACTATCCCAGAGAGAGCACTACATGACTAGAATGTATTAGAAAGGAGGTGGAGTTCTAGAGCATTTCCATTACAATCTGTGCAACATGAATATTCATTATATCATATACTTCACAAGCCATTGACTTTATAACTGTTGCAGCAATAATGAGGTTATATAGAACTATTGCTACAATGGATGTTAAAAAATTTGGTGATGGAAACTTTCACCTGTCATTATGCATCTCAATTTAAATTACAGTAAGGATACTGGCAATTTACAGATGACCTTTGAGAACACTGTACTGTCACAATAATTTAAACTTGGCTATACGTATTGTTCATCTAATAAGGTTCTGTTTGTTCACAAATGATTTCAAAGTAAGCTATGCATTTCATTATTTTGCATTTTGCAATTTATAATCCACTTATGTAGTATGGTTAAATTGGACACCCTGAGTGCAAAAATAACTTAGATGAATAGAATTACTTTTTCATAACATTTACAGTTTTGTGGGCAATTTAAGTGAGGGAAAAACATTAATTTAGTGCACTAAATTCTAGGTTGTGAGAATTACATGATTGATTGAAAGCTATGAATACAGAAAATAGGGTGTTACAGAGTTACTAAATACAACACACCACCGCTCGTCCTTGGTGTCCTTGGCAGGCATTGTTAATTGATCACAGTATTATGCTGAGATCCCAGGCATGACCTTGTGACTTTCAGCACAACAATCTATATAGTTTCTGCCCATCAAAAAGAATTTGCTGGCAATTCAGTTAGGGGGGTTACACTCTGGCTAAATATTTTTACCCCAAATCCAGAGTCTTTAAATATATATATATTTTTTATATTTATTTATTTTTTTGAGACAGGGTTCACTCTGTCGCCCCAGCTGGAGGACAGTGGTGCAATCTCAGCTCACTGCAAACATCACCTACAGGGTTTAAGCAGTTCTCCCACCTCCGCCTCCCAGGTAGCTGCGATTACAGGCACACACCACCACGCCTGGTTCATTTTTATATTTTCTGGTAGAGATGGGGTTTCACAGTGTTGGTCAGGCTGGTCTCAAACTCCTGACCTCAAGTGATCTGCCTACCTCGCCCTCCCAAAGTTCTGGGATTACAGGCATGAGCCACCACAACTGGCCAAAAATATTTCTAAAAACAAAAAAAAATTTCAAGTTTTCCCTTTGCCTTTCTTGTATATTTTTTTGCCTATCTGCAATTTGACCCCAACTTGAAACCATACTGTGTTTGATGACCAGATGTTACTCCTCCATCAGTGTTATTTAATCTTCTTAAATTCATTTTTCATCATGTATAAAATGGGGATAAGAATAGCACCCATACTATAGTGTTTTTGTGAAGAATAATGAAATAAAATCCAGTTCATATAAGTGCATTCTATCAGAGGCATGTTTAAAAGTATACAAATATCTTTCACTTAAAATATGTACAGTTGGATAGACACAGAGATAATTATAGGTATATGCATATAAACATGTTAGTATATACATACAATTTTACCTAGTTCTGTTTCCTAGGAGGCCAAGAAGTGATGATACTGCAAGACTATTAAACACACTCAGTGCCTAGACTTGGTTTCTAAAGATAAGTTTCAACTGAAAAGAATAAGAGTGATTAGAGAAATGGTTGATTCAAGGCACTGGGGTTAAAAAAAAAATAAGAGTGGGATATCTCATAATGTCAGAAAATCAGAAAGGAATGGCCAAATTTAGAGTAATTACAGAAATAAAGAACATAGTACTGGATTATAACTCATCATCGTAAGTTCAGTGAATATGAGTCCATATTCATATAATAATTATTGGAATGAAAGAAATCTTTCAAATGGATGTCAAATAATTTACATAAATATTCCCCCTCTCCCACCACCATGAGGTGAAACTTAATCTTCTCCATTCTATATTGTGGGTGAGCTAGATTTAGTGAATCACTCACAAAGAATAGAATATAGGATGTGAAAAATAGCAAATTCACAGTGGAGAAATCTACCTAAACCCACCTAAACCAATGAGAACACATGGACACAGGGAGGGGAGCACTACACACTGGGGTCTGTTGGGGGGAAATAGGGGAGGGACAGTGCGGGGTGGGGAGTTGGGGGGGTGATAGCATGGGGAGAAATGCCAGATATAGGTGAAGGGGAGGAAGGCAGCAAATCACATTGCCATGTGTGTATCTATGCAACAATATTTCATGTTCTTCACATGTACCCCAAAGCCTAAAATGCAATTAAAAAAATTAAAAAAAAAAAAGACAAGGCAAGATGCAGGAGGTTCTGCCTTCCAAGAGTTCTGAATCCACACAGTGTTCCACAGGGACAGTTTTTTTGAGAGATATTCTTTAAATACAATATCTAGATTTAAAGTAAATGCAACAGCTTTTGTAATATGCTCTCAATAATAGATTTAACAGCTAACATTCTAATAAGTGTTTTCTATATGCCCAGCAGTGAGCTAAGTGTCAGGTTTAATTCTCGCATTAACTTCAGGAGGTAGAAACAACTCTTATCTCAATTCTACAGATGAGGAAACACGAGGTCACCATAAGAAACTTAGGATAGTCAAACAGCAAGTCAGAACTTGAAGCAGTGTATGTCAGATTTTAGAACCCTGATTATTTTAACTCTAATAGGCTTTCTAAAAACAACCACAACTTCTTCTAACCAAGATTATTCTGAGAGCTATATTCCAGTACTTGCCATGTGTTATTTCCGAATGGTGGCATTAATGACAGCATTTTTGGTATGCTTTTAGTTTGTGCTTACTAAATAAAAATAGAAACCTAACTATAAATGTCATCAACACAGAAAAAACTTCTTCTTCTACTGGGAAAAATAATTGACTGCTATAAATTGACTTGTAAGTTAAGATTTAAAACTTGTTTTAATGGATGGGTAAGGGACTCTGATGATAAAAGTGAAAACAGTTCATGTTGGGTCAAATGTGAAATGGGAAGATTTTGATTTCTACAATAATTCTCTGCCTTTATAGTTTCTCCTATAACTAATTACAACCATACTGAGAAAAGGCAAGAGGGAAGCTCTTCCTGATTTTAGACTGCTGCGTCTCTCATTTAGTGTGTCTAAAAACAAAGAGATAATAACTTTGTGGAAAAATTCTTCTGTTCTCAGTGACTCTCTGAGTTAAAACCAAAGGTAGGAGTAGTTAAAATCATAGTATTATATAACACACTTCTTGACAGTTTAAAATATCAAATGATTTTGTGGTGATGATGGCTTTTTATATAAAATCATCAATGTTTGCATAGCTCTACACAGTTTAGCTTTCTGAAAATATCCTAAAATATATTTTAAAAGCCTGACAACAGATATCCTATGTTTTGTAACTATGCCATGATCTATTTCATATAGGTATAGCCATATTTGCATTGAGATATAAGATATGCATAGACACATGTTAACACGATACTGCTCTTTCTTATTCCTCTATGTGACAACATTGCTCCAAAGTATAGCACGATGACATAAATCCAACCGCTTGTCTACCAGCCTTGTAGTTATTAAGTAGACTGCATTGAAAAATAAGACTTTCAGAACTGGTTTCTAATTCGCCTTGCTGCTGCCTTGGCGAGAACACCGTGCCTGCTTCCTGACAGGTCAATTATTCCAGGACTCAGCTTCTTTCTACAGACGTGAAAGAACCCAAATCACCACTCATCGTCCCCAGACATAGCCCAGCTGAGTTCCATTTGTTACCATCACGTACCCACAGAAATTAGAGATGAATGTTTACCCAATGGTGACAAATGTCTAATCCAGAGGAAAAGTCTAACTGCAGTGAAATTGATTTGGGAAATAGGCTTCAAATGGAGCATTCTGTGTTAAGGTTACCCACGCCACTCATTAATACCACCAATTTGCAATATAGAGTAAAATTTAATAATGGATAAAGATATGATGATGACTATTATTTTTAAACATGTTAGCAAGGAGAAAAGATACTATGATAATTATTGGTAATTTTTAAACATATCCTAAAAGTAGATTAATGATGTTTTTTTAAATATGTATTTTTCCCCTGGCCGTGTATCACCCTGCAAAACAATGGGAAAATGACGTTTTTGCCATGTTGTATAAGAAATGTATGATTTCAGAGCTCTTTGTTCAAGTATATAGATGTTAACATGGGCAACCTATATACATTTTCTTAAGGCTTTTCTTATTTTGTATGAAATATGTTTAGAGAAAAGGCTTTTTACAAGAGTTGTGAACACAAAAGTAGTACAAAAGTGGGATGGAGGGGTTTATTTCATTTGGCATCTCCTTTTTGTTTTTTTTTAAACTTTGATAACAACATGTATTATAAGCCTCTATTTTTGTGAAAGAGACACTACTAAGTGAACTGGTGGAAACCTACATTAATTGCGTGTCCATCACAGATTAACTTTAACCTACCTTTAGGTAAGAAAAGATCTGGCTGGGCATGGTGGCTCATGCCTGTAATCCTAGCACTTTGGGAGGGCAAGGCAGGTGGATTGCCTGAGCTTAGGAGTTTGAGACCAGCCTGGGCAACACAGTGAAACCTGGTCTCTACTAGAATACAAAATGTTAGCCAGGTGTGGTGGCGTGCAACTGTGGTCTCAGCTACTTGGGAGGCTGAGGCAGAAGAATTGCTTGAACTCAGGAGGCGGAGGTTGCAGTTAACTGAGATCAGCCACTGCACTCCAGCCCGGGAGACAGAGTGAGACTCCATCTGAAAAAAAAAAAAAAAGAAAAGAAAAGAAAAGAAAAGAAAAAAGAAAAGATCCAAAATGGGAGAAAAGAGGGAACTTCACTAAGAAGAAAGCACTGCAAATATGCAAGTGACCTTCCTTATTAGAAATTATGGGTTTGACTGGCAGTGCCCACAGGAGAAAGAGGCTAATAAAAGAAAATGTCACACTTAACTATAACAAAAAAAAAGTAGTCACAATAAACAGCCTGTGTTCTTGAATTTCCAGCAGTCTGTCTTTTCATGACCCAAACGAGTTAAATCTACACAAAATATAGGGGAATATTTTATAATCCAATTCAAGCGAACTGAAAAACAAGATTTGGTGCAAATGGTTACTTAAGAAAAATTCAAAATTAATTATATCAGTGTCCCTTTTTTTCTGCTTGTCAGATTCTATAGAATTCTCAAGATAAGAGGAGAAAATGACACTTTCTGGATTTACTTTTAGATGATACCATTCTATTCCTCTAAGGAAGATAATACATAGGTACTGTAACAGAAATTGGTTTCATCATGATATGAGTTTGACTTATATTCAAAATCTGAATACTGACCTTCTTCAGTAGTACGAACCGTTTTAGATTCACTATCCATTCCTTGGAACTCATTAAAATATGGCCGGACTTTAATTTCATAAGTCACCCCCTTTTTCAAGTTGACTAAGACAGCACTTCGTTCAGTCGGGACTTTGGCATCTAAATTCTGCCATGAAGATGTAGCCTGCAGACCTGAAGTCTGACGATACATCACTCGATAGCCTTGGATAAACTGTGGTTGGCGATCAACCTGAAAAACATTGTAAAGGGTGTTTGAAACTAAAGGAAAGTATTTTAAATATCACAATGGATTGGTCCCCTTTTTGTCTGTCCTTATTTTTGTCCTCATAACTATCATCTGAGTGATGTCGTTACTTTCTAGCTAATCTCTCTGTTTCTATTAACTCCTATCCTTTTAGAGTTTATAGATTGTCCCCAAGATTATTTCCAAAATGAAGACTGGAAGAACTCTCTCCCCTGTTTAAAATATCCCACAGCATCTAAGATGCCTATCTAATTAATTAAGATTTCTTGTATTAACACAAGGGCCTCTCAAAGGCCAGACCTGCCAATATCTCTAGCTTTATGTATCCTTTGCTTGCTCTTTTTATGCATTCAACAATTCCCTTTTATATGGCTATATATGTAATATGCCCCTTGTCAGGGATGTCCATTCTCATCCTTTGTCTATTCACTAATATCATCAAACACTCAAAACACATGTTTTGGATTTCCACTCATAGGTGCCAGAAATTCTGCTGAGCTCTGGGGATAAAACAGAGAATGAAAATAGCCATAGTCTAAGAAGGTTTAAATCTGACATACTTCATTGTCAAAGTGTAAACATTAATGGAAAAGAAATGGAATAACCTCATTTCAGGAAGTTTGTAGTTTCCTCTTTTTATTTAAAAGAGGATAGAGAAGATGGTTATTAATTTCAGCTTTAAACAATTTTCTTTATCCAAGAAATTTGAAATTTATTCAGCATTTAAATTTGTTTCAACATTTGTGGAAATGTTGAAATTTGTCACCAGGTTATAAACAAAACGTGTTGTTTTCTGTGTTAACTGCTAGCATCTCTTTTTTAGTTGCAGTTTTCTTTTATTTATTTCTAAGTGAGGGCAGCAAATAAATATTAGCTAAAAATATTGGCTTTAAAAAGTTAAAAATGCAGACCCTCAATATGAATGCAGTGGAACAAAAGGAAATACTTAGAATGTTCAAATATGAAAACTCCCTGAATTGAGTATGACTGTGTGTGTGCGTGCGTGTGTGTGTGTGTGTGCACGCGCGCGTGTGTGTTTCTATGTTCTATGTATGGGTAAGTCCAGTTTCCCAGATAAGTCTCAACAAGTATGAATTTTATCACCCACCTGACAGCTTTCTCACCTTCAAAGACTTTCTGGAGTTAGTGCTACACTCGTATGAGGTTATATCAAGAAAAAGTGAGCCCAGGTCTAACACAGAAGCTAATAATCTGCAAGTCCTCCTTCATGCTACCAGTTTATGTTTCTACCAATGGACACATTTAAAAAAAAAAAAAACGCAGGATTTATTCTGACACAATAAAATAAGGCAACCAAGAGGCAAAAGTTTAAATTTATGAGAGCCAAACAGAGATGACTTTCATCAAAACTGTCAATGTTCAAAAAAAACCCTTGCAGTATATGTTAAAACAACATTAAGCTTGCATTTTATAAACTTCTCTGCATTTGCTTTAAGTGAATTTATATACTGAAAGAAAGACATAACTCACAATAATAGCTTGTTAATACTGAAAGAAGCAAGCTGTGTTTTTAAGAAGAACATTAAGCAGCTGTTTCCAGATGAAGGGAGTCTGTAAATCAGGGTAAATTGGTTTTACCCATGTTTGGTTTTCATTAATTAAGTGTTTTAGGGACTTTATGAAGCTAATGTTTACTATAAAACATTTTTTCGCACACTTCAGTGTATACTATCTTCAGCCAGTATATAGTATGGGGCTTCTTAATAGTTAAATAGTTTAACTTGATTGTGTGCAGTGGCAATGCATTTTTTTTTTCAGGAGGAAATTTGTTGTTACAGGTGGAAGCAGAAATGAAAATGTTGAACATTTACTTTTAAAAAAATAGGTGAGATTTTTACTGGATGTGTGTTCTACCCCGCTAACTTTTGGAGCTCATTTTGACAGGTGGTCATTTTCAAGTTAGGCCATATGTTTGTTACGAGTTTTATTAATATTCTGATTACAAGAAGGAGGATTTTCTTTTAGAGTTGATTACAATCAGAGTCTGACCACAGATTCATGGGTTTATATAATTAAAAAAAAATAGTGTTTTCTGAAACTTGAATTTAAAAAAAAGAGTTGTCTTAAGGAAAAAGTAAAATGATGATGAAGGCTTCAGGCTTCCAGCCATAGGTCTCAATTTCAATTAGAGTTCAACCTCTTAAACTTTCTGAGTCTCAGTTTATTAATTTGCCTACATAATACTCATATCTCAAGGGCACAGAAACAATCAATTGATGGATACAACTGAAAGCATTTTGCAAGCTTTAGAGATGTACAATGATAAAACATAATTGTTAAGGAAGCAACAGGCCACAAAAAAAGAGGGTTCATCTGTGGCCCTCAAATCAACATTTAATTAAACTGTTTAAATGTGATGCTTCAGATTCACCTTTTCCATTTACAACATAAAATAATACAACAACTCCACATAAAGTGAAAATTCAAAGTGAATTTTCTTTGATGGGTTTAGCTGCTAAGGGTCTGATCTGGTTTTAGCAGACTTCTGAAATTCTGGTTTGTTGAAGCATTCTTTTCAACCTCTGTCCAATAATGTTTAATGGGCAAAGAGTATGTAATTCTTTTTGTCCTTGAACCATAAAAAGACAAAAAATAAGGTGAGAATAATTGTTTTTCTGTAAGTGACTTACTGCTATTTTTCTTTATGGAACAGCAGGTTTCTTATCAGTTATGCCTACCCTCGTTCTAAAAGCAGTCATTTTTAGAAAGTAGCTGTTGCTAACTATTGCTACTTCAAGCTTAGCCTGGTGAAGAGGTTGGCGGTAAACGGTCTCCCTAGTAGTTACGTGTTGTTCCTTTGGTAATTAATCCTCCCAATCACTGGGAAGCTTCCCCAGCTGGCCCCAACCCTAATCACATGGTGGAGAATTATTTCTCCACTCAACCCCAACACTTCTGTAAAGCAAATGCTAAAATTTTGATAATTTAAGTAACACATGCATTTAATAAAAACTGAAAATATTACATCTATAAAAGGGTTATGGAAATTCTTTGGCCACTAGGCACACCCCAGTCTGACTTTATTTCACTTAATTTACCTCTTTTGAACGCATACTTATGTCATGTGCAACTACAAAGTAATAGGGAACACTATGTCATGATATTAACTCAATTCTTTCTTTTAATAAAAAAATTTAAAAGGTCTGAAAACAATTTTTTTCATCATTCAACAAACAGTTATTAAAAGAATACTTCATAATAGACACCCTGCTCTGAAAAAAACAGAAATGAAAGACATTGACTGTAGCCTCACAAAAGTTACAGCCCATGAGGGTGATAGATATGCAAACTAGTAATGATAGTTTCCTGGATGATTGTGTGCAGTGGCAATGCATTTTGTTTTCAGGAGGAAACTTGTTGTTAAAGGTGGAAACAGAAATGAAAATGTTGAACATAGAGGTGACTATGACAAACGTGTCTCTCCTGGAAGAACTCCCAGTCTACTGTCATGCAATTTTGATCTAATGTTATTTACTCTTTAAACTCAGTGACTTTCAAAACGATTAACTTCATAAACATAATGACTTTGATTCTTTCCCAAACAATTCCCACATTTAGAAGCAGCTTAAAAGAATCCCCCTTGTAACTTACAATAGAACAGAGAACTTTTTCAATTCAGAATGAGAAAAATATGCTAGGAAAAGTACAAAATTCCCTTGGTTTTGTTAGTTTTGTGTCTACTCAAGGGTACTGAAAGATAGAAAAAGATAGATAATAGCCCTTACTATGTCAGTGGAAAAATCATTAGGTAATTGTGTTCCCTTCATGAGAACAGAAGAATAGAAACCAATATGTGCAGAAAATAGATCTATGAAAAATTATATAAAAAATGAAAGAAGAAAGAATAATCCTAATCATAATTACTCTTAAAACATTATAAGCTTAGTCTTATATTTTAATAAAATATTACCCAATTTTCTACTTATAAACCAAGAATTTGATCATGTGGTTTGCTTTAAGGAGTAATAATATGGACCAAAACCAACAAAAGGCTGAATAGCTAAGGCAATCCTAGGCACAAAGAAGAAAGGAGCCATAATGCTACTCAACTTCGAACTACGCAACAGGCAGGGTACAGTAACCAAAACAGCACGGTACTGGTCCCAAAACAGGCACATAGACCAACGGGACAGAATAGAGGTCTCAGAAATAGTGTCGCACACCCACAACCATCTGATCTTCCATAAAGTTGACAGAAAAAAGCAATGGGGAAAGGGCACCCTATTCAATAAATGGCACTGAGATAACTGGCTAACCATATGAAGAAAACTGAAACTTGACCCCTTTCATATACCACATACAAAAATTAACTAAAGATGGATTAAAGACTTAAACAGAAAACCACAAATATTTATCTATGGTTTATCTTTAAAGTGAAAAACAACAAAAAAGGCATATTTAAAGTCAGACGATTAAAATTTTAAATCCTGTCTTTACCTATAAACAGACGTGTGATATTGGGAACATTATTTAACCTGTCTGCATTGATTTCCTTTAATGAAAGTACAGAATTACAGTAAGCAAATTTAAATGTAACTTTAGGTTCTTTTATTCTAAGACAATGCCTCCATATTTTCCCATATAGGCACATATGAGTGATTATGTCTTTTTGGTGCCTGAGGGCAGAGTTAATAACTTTCCTTTTGGTTGTAATTTCTATTGGTTATGTGCATATATATTTACTATGGAACTTATCCCTGTGTACTGTCATTAAGAATTTCCATGTCTCTCTCAACTAGATTTGTGTCCCTTCATACAGGACTCACTCACATCTATAGAACACAGTAGGTCTGAAAAACTGCTTTTGAACTGGATTTGTTTGGTGGAATTATTATTGAGAAAACGTCAGAATAATTTTCTTCACTGTGTTTTATACTTTGTACACAATGACTCAAGAACTGATGAAAAATAACCAATTTTCCTCTCAACCTCTTGCTGGAGTAGTTGATCGAAATATGTGAAAGAGATGTTTCCCTAAAGTAACCTGGACTTCAAGGGAGAAACATCCAATTTTTTGACTTATAGTCTTCCCTCCACTTACATATCAACAAAATAACAATGACAACATTAATAATTATAAATAGATTCTAAATAAACAATACTATAATTAAAGTGAAAATTCTTCCAGCTATCTTTGACTCAAATGTCTTTAGTTATACAAGTCTTGCCACATCCACAGAGGGCTTCAGGTAGATACACTCTTCTATTATCCTAATATATTTCCTTATGAAGTTTTAGAAATTCTATGGGAGGGAGTGTGAGCATAAATAAGAAGTTGGTACTATCTGGAGACACAGAGAAGAACATTACCTGACTCTTCTCAAAACACAGATACACCCACAAATACAAACACATACACAAGTATTAGTAGTCTCTGCAGTGCCTACCATCTGATCAAAACATTCTGCATTTTGAAGTAACTGAGTATTTTGAAATAAGAGGGGGTAATCTGACACATATAATAATGCCTGGCATTTGAACATTCTTGACATATATTTAAGTATCAATTTATTTCTTAACACCCACTAGTTTTTTGACTACACATGTCAAATTATTAAAATCATATACATGTCTTGATGCTGCTGTGTAAGATTCAGCTTAAAGAATGCAAAGAATGGTTGGCTGAAATTCAGAAGATAATCTCATCAAAATTAAAGTATTTTGTGCTTCAAAGGACACCATCAAAAAAGTAAAAAACAACTCACAAACTGGGAGCAAATGTTTGCAGATTACGTATCCAATAAGGCATTTGTATTTAGAATATATAAACATTTATAAGTCTATAATAAGAAGACAAACAATCCAAATTAAAAATGGACAAAGCCTTTGAATGGACATTTCTCTAAAAAAAGTTCAATTAACACATGAAAAAATGAATATGATTAGTCATTAAAGAAATGCAAAGCAAAACCACAATTATATACCACTACATACCCACTAGAATGGGTATAATCCAAATGGCAGATAATAATAAGTGTTGACAAGAATGTGAGAAAAAATGGCAAGGATTTGAGATAATCTGGAACATCAAAACATTGCTTGTGAGAATAAAAAATGGTATAGCCACTTTGGAAAGCATTTTGGCAGTTCATCAAAACATTAAATGCAGAGGTACCAATATTACTGAACACTTTGTAGGTTTATACCGAGAAAAATGAAAACGTGTATCCACACAAAGACTTGTATACAAATGTTTATGGCAGCATTATTCATAATAGAAAAAACTGGAAACAACCAGAACATCCATCAATTGATGAAGAAATAAACAGAATGTGAAGTATCCATAAAATTGAATACTAATTGATAACAACAAGAAACAAAGCACTGATACATGCTATGACATGGATGAACCTCAAAACATTATGCAGAGTGAAATAAGAGAGACACAAAAGACCATATATTGCACAATTCTATTCATATGAAAGGTGTGGAATAGGCAAATCCATAAAAACACAGAGTAGATAAGTGTTACACAGGGCTAAGGTAGGGGAAATGAGAGAATCATTGCTCACAGGCACAGGATTTCATTTGGGGATGATAAAATACTCTAAATTAGGTTTTGGTGATAATTTTAAAAGTCTGTAAATGTATTAAAAATCATGAAGTTGCTCACTTTATGGTATGTTAATTATATCTCAATAAAGCTGTTAGAAAATTCAGAAGACAGAATATACCATGTTTATATAATAATCAATCTATTCTTACTGTGTTTATTCTAATAACTTTTAAATTTATTGAATTTCTTTATTGTCATTGATTACACCTCGATTTTAAATGGCAAGAATTTTTATTATCACTTTTTGTTTATTTGCATTTTCCATCTTTTGCTTTCCCTAAAGAAAGATATACTATTAGTATTGCCTTCAAAAACATACCGTCCATGTGACCTGAACAGTGGTGGGAGTCAGTACAACTGGATTATGAAGACGGACAAGGACGTCTCCGAGTTCTTTCTGCACTTGCCTGTGGTCCACTCCTTGTGCTGGTGGGCTGATATCTGCAGTTAGATAAGAGAGTCACTCCCATTTTTAAAAAATTCATATTAAAATTATAATTTATTTTATATTAGTCAATAGTATGCCTTTAGAACTAATTACAGGGAAAAAAACTAAAACCCTTTTGTGACAAAAAGTGTTTCAGCCTGCATATATAAATATACCATAGTGGTAGAACATAATGAGAGATGATATTTATCTTTACTAAAAACATATTGATAAAAGAGTATTTATAATGTCTCATCCCCATTAAACTGCAGACACACTGTTGTATAAGATCATTTATTTTCTTATTAAAGGACAAAGTATAAGAAGTCTAGAAAGTCTAGAAAGATCTACAGAAGTCTAGAAAGATCTCCAGAAAGATCAGCTTTGTACAGATGCTCATGTATTCAAGGATTTTCTGGATTTGTAAATTGGAGTATATCTAAATGCTGCTGCTAAGGAACCTGTCAATCTTTTGTCTCAATTTGCAGGTTGTGTTTTCTTACTCCTTGACCTACTTCAGTCTGGGAGCATGGATGGAGGAGCGATGGTGGACTAGGGAAGTGAATTCCGTCATTAAAGGTAAATAGAGCTGTGGAGAGAGGGGAAGCAGCTCCTCAAATTTGCAAAGATACTTTTGGAAGAAATATTTATAATACTGATAACATGTTCTAAAGCAATACATTTTGAGCAATACTCTAATATCTGACACGAGGTCATGCATCACTTTTTTTGGAATGGGGTGGGGAGAGAAGGGAAGAAAGAAAGGTGATTTTTAAAATATTATACCCTTAATCACATATTGTTATGCCATCTTAGTCATGAGTCTCCTAAGTACTACTCTATTTCTCCATACGATGGTTTATATTCTGTGTCCATTAAGAAAAAAGGATAAGTTAAAGGCTGTGTCCATTAAGAAAAAATGATAAATTATAGGCAGCTAAGTCCATCAAATTGATATTAAACATTGAATTTTACACATACTCAAATTAACTTTTTAAACTGGTACACAATGTTGCTGAATTGTTTTTCTCCAACTACTGTATTTGAGAAAAGAAGTCCAATTTAAAATTACTTAATTTTCTTAATCCAGTTTTCTCTTATCTCAGGCTACAATGCAGCACTCTTGCAAAAGTATTTTTTTTAATTTCTCAGCTATTAAATTGGGTACAATAACTTAAATTGGGTCATAAATAATTGAGATGATACTTAGGTAATTTTTTTCCAATTCTACCTTTTTTCCCAATTCTACCTTTTTTTCATTTTTAACATAAACAGTAAAACGAAATTTTACTTGATTTAGAGAAAAGTCCCTTTATGTGACTAATACTGATCTATGCCTATATAGGTATGTTCTGTTTTGCTGTTGATAATGCAAGTATTTGTTCTTTTAATGAAATAAAAGATTTCTAGATTCTCTGTTATTTAATACCTTTGGAAAAAAGAGCACACAAAGCAAAGTGTTATTTGAAAAGAAGTGCTTTGCAGATTGCAAAGCTGCTAGAAGTATGGTATCCAAAAATAATCCTGACACTCAGACACAAAACAGGAGTTTTCCTATTAAATATTTGTTAGGAGCATATAAGTCTTTTGCTCTAGATAGTCTTTCCATTGAACAAACGATACCACAAACAACTTTTCATTAATCTTTCTTGATCTTTTCACTGAGAGTTATTTTATGAGTCAAGAGTTAGTGACTGGCATAGTTACTGAATGATCGAAAAGGTCTGCCAGATGCAATCACACTAAATATCTTTCGATTCTGATCTCTCTCCACTTTTCATTGGCTATACACAAAAGCTGTGTCTATCCACATAGGTATAAATGATCTTGGTACTATAATTTCTTAACTCAAAATTGTATACCTCTTCCATTGTATGTTCAGTAATATAATTTACACACTTAATTCAAACAGTAAAAAGCTACTTGATCTAGGCAAGGTAAAATATAACTAGTTTCAGATCTTCGAATTCCTTGTTGTGCTTTTTCTTTCTCAAGAGACAGGTTCTTTACCTACAGGCCCTTTATAATCATGGAAAATTAATCACATTACTGCTTAGAGAACAATAGCAAAATGGCATTCCCTCCTCCCTTCACTGTCATCATGTCAGCAATGTTACAAAGTCACGTGGTGACTTTATTTCACTCGATTCCTTTAAGGCGCTCTTCTCTGTTATAATAGCATGCTAGTTACTATCATTGAACTACATTGTAATTATAATAATATTTTATGGCTGTATGGTGCTTTTCATTGCATAAAAATACTACTTTGAATTATATCTTGCTCAAAGTCTTTTACATATAAGAAATAATTAACCCTTTCTGAAGAACCCTGTGGGAAGTAGGTTATAACAAATAATAAAATTACGATTTCTATTTTATTAATTTCCTTCACCTACTTGTCAGAAGGGAAACTGTAAAATAGCATTGTACATTAAAGTTGAGACTCCAGTGACTTCTCAGTTTGAAGAGACAGGTGATAAAGATGAAATGATGCAATCTTACAGTTTGAAAATATATTTTAATATTCGGTGTGCATTTTACATTATAATTAAAAGCACTGTGTTCTTTAGAAAGAAAACTTGATTTTCTGCTTTCTGTCATAAATTGCTCCTTTAAACATCTGATTTAATGAAATTCATCGTAGCAGTGGTTGTAAAACTTATACATCAGCATTACAAGGTGGGATTGTTAACACAAACACTGAGCCCCAACCTCAAAGTGTTTGAGTTTGAGCCTGAAAAACTGTGTTTCTAATAGTTGTAGGCTGTGCAAATGCTGCTAACCTGGAAATCATACTCAGAACCACTGCACCATAAAAACAGAATTCCTCAACTATAGGAAATCACTTTTCTAACTCTACTTGGGCATCTATTCATTTAAGACCACATTTCTGTTGTTGTATAATTAAATTTCAAGGAGAAACATTTTCCTTCCTTTGAAATATAGTGAAGCTCTAATTTAGTGGATTCATGCTTTGTAGAAGTACCCAATTATTTTGTTTATTTTTTGCTGAATAAACCATGAAAACTCCAGAGAGAGGACACATCTCACCAAGGTAAACAGCAAGCTACCTTCTCCTTCGCTGGATAAAGCCTAGTGAACCATCATGAAAAGCAATGCAGGCACATTTACATTTCCTCATCAATCCTCTTGTTCTTAAATATCTGATGTTTCTTCCGAGAACCAGTTGTGTTGACAGCTATTGAAATTACCTTGTGTGCGCACAGGATCTGACATGGGGCTTGGGTCACTGAGACCTTGGGGGTTGATTGCTCTGATCATGAATAAGTAGATTGTATTGGGCCGCAGTCCTCTTACAGTATAGAGGGTCGTCTTTACATGGTTTGCCACAGTCTGCCAGCTATTGCTCACTGATTGGCTGAAACACCAACAGAAATTTCATTTAAAGAACAGTCGTTTGAATACTGGAAATGGAGTTGGGTATCAATGACAAAGGTTAATGGCTGAAAATTAAACACACACACACACACACAACACTTGAAGTGTTCAGCCCAATAAATGAAACATTTGGATGATTTCAGTTTATTCAACAACAAAGCCGAGCCCACCTAACGAAAGTGTCATGCACAACACAATTAAACTCAGCCCAGGAGATGTGACAGCCCTTTGCTAATGCACAGCAGCCCACTAAATGAATACCTGTAAAAGGAACAGAGGCCAAGATCACAACATCAAGTTTATACAATAAGTATGGTCCTTGTAAATGTATATATATTTATATATACCTTGAAAAGAATAAACCTGTAGAAAGAATAAATGGACTACAGAGTAAATTATGCCAATACATTTTCCTGTTACAAGGTGTGTTTTCTTTTGCATCAATTCCACATGCAATATTATAATAGAGCCTTCTAAAACTACATATCTGTAAAAGAAGAAAGGAAGCATGTAATGAATATTTTCCCTCGGTTACATTTTTTACAAAATTGTACATTACACAGTATTGTGATTTCTCATCTCAGAATGGTGAAATATCTCTGAATCTGCGTGTGAGGACCCTTATATAGCCGGCCACAGATGGATGCCATTTTAGAACAGTTTGTCTTAGGTCAAATGCTACTTTTGCCCAGAAGAAGGGGAAAATGTAATTTTCAGGGCAGTCAGTTTATTTTTCTGATATCCTTAACTATCCAAGCATAAGAATTATAGAAACATAGTATTTTAAAATTTGAAAGTTAAGTATCTAGCATTACCTTAGGTAATGATTAGAGAAGCCTTAAAAGAAAGTGATCATTTGTCCTAATGTTTAAAAAGAACAGTGGTTATCCATTAAAATTTAAAATGTCACATAAAGGCACATTTGAAAGGAAATATGAAAACATATTTTACCATTTGTGTAAACATTTTATCAAATTCTCATAGGACAATTTTATGATGATATCTGCTAATTTACATTTATATCTTTAAATTGGCAACAATTATTTCAAATAACACATGGAAACATCTTTTCCATTAAGCAACTAGAAGTATATGGAATAAATTGCTTAATTATTGTTTTTAATTGTCTCTCGGGCATATCTAATACATGTTTGTAATATATAGTATAAAAACAATGGGATTATTTTAGGATGCTCTAATTATTAGGAATAAAAATGCCAGAGTCCCCTGGCTCAATAAATGTTGCATAATTTCAAGACGTCCCTGTGCCTAGACTTCATAAAATTATTTTCTACTCAGTTTTAATGCCTAAATTCTCAACTTAAATGCCTACAATAGTCTGACTAAAAAATGGAGCTAAGTCATTATGTTATGAATTGGATCCCTATAGACCTAGGCATGAATAATGCATATTTATATCTTTTTTTAATTTTTATTTTTTATTGCATTTTAGGCTTTATAATTAAGTTGTAAACTATGAAAAATTAAGTCTGTTTTTGAATAAAGTCAGATAGAAGAGATCAGTTCTTAAAATGCATTGATTGAACTTGTCTTTAATAAACAGCAGGATAGTTCAGGTGATATTTCAGAATACAGGAGCTAAAGCAAAAACCCAATGGAGAAAAATGGAATTGTCCCATACCTGAAAGCCTCAATGATATATGCACTTGCTGGAAGGGTTCCAGGGGTACCTGGCTGCCAGGACAAGGTGACAGTGTTCTTAGTAACATCAGTGACCTGCGGTTTGGATGGTGGCCCTGGCAGGTCACTTAAATCATAATTTTTACTGATTGTTGCTCCAGATTCTATAGAGGACAGACAGAAAAAACTTCATTCCTGATTGCATAAGTTGACAATACTGCCTAAAAGGAAGCAATTTACTAAAAGACTTGACCTGGACAGTGAGAAATTCGTCTCCATGAATTGTAAGTATGTAAGTGAATATTTGCTTCTCCTACATGTTAATAAAACTAAGCTGTACTTTTACACATGATCACTAGAATTCCTTACACTTCAGAGGAAATAAAATAACAAGGTTATCAAGGACAAGCGTATTAAATTCCACAAATGCAATGCTAGGTGCAAACTCATGCATGAGTTAAAACATGGCATTGAACGTAAAGACTTAAATTACATTCAGTGAATTAAACACTTTAATCTCCTGTTAACTTATTATTTGATATTGAGCTATCACTAAAAGGGGCTCAAGATTTCTGCTAATTCACAAAGTCCTCACCTGTCACATCCAGCACTGCACTCCAGGAAGTCTCTCCACTTGAACTTGTAGCCACACAAGTATAAGTGCCAGTATCGGAAATCTGGTGTGCATAGAAGGGAGAGAATTAAATTGTTTCAATCAATTTGTAGAATAATTACTCAATGACAACCAGGCAATGTTTAATTTCTTAAAGTTAGATGTATCATTTTGCTTTCCAAATTATGCATTAGAGTCAATTATATGCACATGTAAAATATTGAAATAAACTCATATAATATTATTCGTAACTGATCCAAAGGGCTTTTAAAATTGTATTTATGCAACTCAGTGTTATTTGTCTGATAAACTATTTGCTACTCTCTTTTTCTTGCTCCATGGTAATATTCTTGCCTCTTAACTCCATTTTATGGTGGGGCTGAACTATATCTAAGAGGATTATGAACAACTCAGAACAGAATTCATTCGGAATCTTATCAACTTTCAGAGAAGCAGTAATGCAAAACTGTCCGTTCTGTCTCAAATAAACTATGTTTCAATGAATAAAATGTACCTGAGAAAATAAGGAATAAGGGGACCACAATTTTCTTTTGAAAGACATGGAAAAAAGTGAAGAAGAAAAAGAAATGTTTTTAGGGTAAATTTATTCTTTTAAAAACTTCAGAATTCACTTATATGTAAACTGCAGTAGTGGAACAATGATTAATATCAAGTATCATTTGAAAAAAAAATCATGGCTATGGAGTGACTGCAGTTTCAAGCTGAAAGGGATCATGAAAATATCCAAATTCATAACTCTTTTTTTGAGCACAGCTGAAATTTGTCATTTCATCGATCACTTCAAATGGTTTTGTTATTCACAGAAGACTGGCAAAAGACTTTAGAAAAACTTGATAATGTAATCAAGAATTCTCTTTTACAAATGCAGAAAGCAGAAGATTCTGTGATCATATTTTGAAAAAAGCCCCAAGATCAATAAAAGAGGGAACTCAAATTCTCTCTGTGATCAGGGCTTGTGTGCTTACACTGCAAACAAAATTCACTCTCAGCAATTTAGGGGTGAAGGAAAAGTCACACTGGGAAGAGATACCGATGACCAAACAAAATAAGACAAGGCACAAGATGCAGAGTTAATATTCTGTGATGAACACGAGTCTAATTGTTGATGAACTACAGTAGTTCATGGAATATTATATCTGCTAGGTTCAAACTGTAAGTGTATTGATGACTCAGCCTTTCTTGATTGATTCTCAGGTAAATCATTAGTGCCTGGATATTACTGCCATTTCACTATCTTAATTGATTTTAAATGTCATTAGGTATTTTAGCTTAAGTTTCAAATTGCTCTGGTATGACATTCTTTGCCATATTATCTCTGTACAACTGTCTCCTATTACACAGAGGAATGATGGGGATAGCCACTGGAGAAAGAGCCATTCTTTCAAATGTGGCTGTGCACATATTATAGTCATTAGAAATCCTTGCATTTAAGAAGCATCACTCACAAACTAAATATAATGAGCTGAGGCTGGATTTTAATGGGATGTTCATTTGAATATGGTCTGTGAAAGAGTAAAAGAATTTGCATTTTATTATGGCTGTTGAACTAAAATGTAGCACTTGTTATTACTTGCAAATGCTAAAAGAAAAGTATGTAGGCAATGCTTCTTAACTACATCTCCTTGTCATTGTGTAGAGATACAAGTATGACATTAGCTGTGGTAGGTAGGTTTTAATGAGTGCTGGAATATTCTACTTCTCAAAAGATAAAGATTCAGTTACCAATTAGCTGGCCTAGGAGAACACAGTATTCATCATGTTTTTTTTTTTTTTACCTTGCATTAAGTACTTAAAAAAAATAATGAGACACAAAGGAATACAACCTATGGAAACTCTCTTGACTGTATGAGTGAACTACTGGAAAGCCCATTTTTCTCTCCCTTTAAAGACAGTCATATTCCAGAAAAAGAACGTTTTCATTTTGGAGTTTCTCAAAAGCCTAAATTTCATTGCTAAAACTCAGTCTTGTATTACCATCAGTACCACATTTTAGTCCTTTAATTTTAAATATGTCTTTCCTGGTCAGGAGTGCTTCTCATCTTTTCTACCCTTGTCCTTTTACCCTTAATAAATTGCATTAAAAAGAGATTAATGTGTAGGCAAACTCCATCACCTACTTTTCTCCTTGTACACTTGGCTGCAGACAAGCCCCCAGGAGCTGGCATCTCAGAGAGACTGCTCAGAACCCTGTCAGAGGGCTCAAAGTTTGTTTGACATCATCAAGCACCCACCTTTAATTGCTTCTTTCAAACACTACTAGAAATCTTGACTACTCAAGCATACCCTTTAATTCAGTGATACAGTAAAAATGCATTAACCTCCATGGCCCAAGTCTGCCTTATGCCAGAGATAGAGGTTGAAGTGTTTACACAAAGAGAGTTGGCATTAATTTTTTAATAACTTCCATTGTGTTCAAAGGAGGTTAACAATTAATTTATAATAAAAAGACAGGCTCAAAATATCTGTATTAATTTACTTTTCTTTTAACTTAATTTGGCCGTATTTTTTTCTACTTCAAGCAATAATTAATGCCTGCTTCTCAAAAAATAAAGACAAATAGTATATTTGTCTTTACAAATTAAAAACTTACGTGTTCTTGTATTCACATAGCAAAAATAGTCACTTTGTTTTGTCATATATATCGGTATGTTATAGTGATAATCACATAAACATATAATTGTAAACATATTCCCATCATATGAGAAGAATATGCCAAATTGTCATCATTTGGAAATAAGTGTAGTTAAACATTTTTGCCTTTCTTTTTAGCTCCAGAATGGGAAAATTCTAAAAAATTGTTTTCTTCATCTTGGCTCAGAATTTCTACCTGGACATAAGATTCTACTAATTGCTCCTCCACTGAATTTTTCTTCATGCACTGTAACATCATCTATCTTAGTTCAGAGTCTCATCCCCAATACTGTGATTACTAAAATATACTCCCCAGCTTTAGCATAGCCCTTGCTATGCAGCAGGTAGGAGGCAGAGACTTACAATACCTGGTTGAATGAGTTGAATATACTTACTGGGAGAGGACAGGTGGCCTCCCCAGTAACATCCTTCTGGTGTTAGTATCTTGTGTAATCTTTCACCTGGAGTGTAAGTGGAACCTGCTGGTTTTCTTTTGGACAATATAGTATTGCAAAAATGTCAGTATGTCATGTTTGTGATTCGTTACATAGGACTGGAGGGTCTATCTTGCTGGGAGACTCTCTTCCTTGCTGACTTGGAGAAAGCAAGTAGTGATAGAGGGAAGATCCAGATGGCAGGGGACTAAAGGCAACCTCCTGCCAACAGCCATCAAGAAGGTGAGACTTTTAGTCCAGTAGCCACAAGGAGCTGAATGCTACCGAGAATAATGTTGTTTGTAAGGAAACCCATCCTGTGTCAATCTTCACATGAGAGGGCAACTCTAAATGACACATAAATGTAGCCTTGTAAGACCCTGAAGCAAAAGACCCAGCTAAGTCATGTCTAGGCTCCTAACTCACAGAAACAGTGATATAATAAATGTGTGTTGCTTTTAACCACTATATTTTTGTTAATAGTGTTACGTAATAATAGATAACTGATACAATATTCAGAAGTAGACATCTTATTTTGAGTTGGTCCTGAAGCAGGACTAAGTTATCAGAAATGATCATTCTTTATCATGTAAATGTCAGTAAAAAACCATCAATGCCTTGTTCTTTCTATGGGTTTAAACCTAAACTACACAGTAACTTAACCTAAAATCTAAGGTTTTCTGCTAATTAGGCAAACTTGCCTTTTCTGTACTCAGTCTTATCTCTTTATTTTTCTTCTACTCACTTCTTTGGCCAAGCCACTTTATCTACATTTCCTTACAATATTATTTGGTTAACGAAAATAAATCAGAAGTGTTTGTCACTTTTGTCATTTCCAATATCCTGCTACTCGTATTAACGTTATGTGTTTAAGATTTCTAGATTTATTGATTGTATACATATGGAATGGAATGCAGGAATAAAAGTTCCGAAGTTCTGTTTTGAATGTGTAACAAAAAAATAAAAATAAAAAGGACCTTTCCTCTAATTTCAATCCATCATTTTTAAAATAAGTAAAAACATTAACTGTTCTTAAATGTACAGCAATTATACCAGGATATAAGATTTTAACTTTACAATATAATTTTTCCATGGAGTAGCACTTATGTGTAGATGGTGATTCAAGTACAAGTCAAATATTACTTACCCGTAAATTCTTAATCTGAAGTGTGCCTTGCTCTTGTATAGTTGCTCTTGGATCTCTACCCAGAAAAGTAAATCCCTCCTTTAGCCAGCTAATTACAGGAAGAGGATCACCAGTGGCTTTACATTTCAGTAATGCTGTACCATCCACTGCCAGCGTTTGGTTGGCTGGGCCTTGTAGAATTATAGGTGGAGGTCTATCTGTCAAAACTAAAGAATAAAGCTATTTTCAGGGTATTTTAACTTCAATGAAGTCCAGTAGTCTTGATATATTGACATTGAAAGTACGGTAAAATCCCAACACAATATGTATTACTCATAACTTATTCTAGGTAATATGTATATTCTTAGTAACATATATTCTAAATTTATCATACATCTATCATCTATACATACATACAAATGTAGTATACTAAGGCCATACTATTTTTGTCAATAACTTCCTCCATATTACCTATAATTAAAATGATATTGAGATCTTTATTAGAGTTCACAGTTTGGGGGAAATAAAACATTAAAAGTAAGCATCCTTTTCAGAACCTATCATGAGAAAGCCAACCAAATTTAATTGATGCTAGAATTTATGATACAGGGTCCCTTCATATCAAAACATTGCAGATTCTAAACCTATTTTATTAATGATAAAACCCAAGAAAAACAATAAAAATTATTTATTGTTCACAAACAAAAATTAGAATAATTTATTTTACAGCTTTTATTAATCAAACTTTCACTTTCAATACTAAATTAAGAAAATACTGAAGTAGAATATTTTAATAATTCTGGCACATCTGGCAATAATTAGGCAAATAGAAATTCAAACTGAAAGTTTCACGGGACTTATTCTTATGGGTCAAAAAGAGAAGACCAATAAACAAAACGTTATAAATAATCTTTAATGCAATCAGAAAGTCAGTCGGTATTACCAGAGTAGAGCATACTAATTAAATTTTAAATGATTTTTTTTTCAAATTAAATACCTATGCAGAATTCAGGTAACTTTTTATAACCTGCTTTTATTGTCATATCCATGAAATCATTAGATACAGCCAAAGGTCATCTAATTAGTTTTTTTCTTTACTTTTTTTACTGACCAAATGAGTAGCTCATCACCTTTTGAATGAATCTGATCAATAAAGTAATTGAAAATCTCCTGGCCAAACATAATTTTCAGTTTCAAGGATGTTATGGGTGAAAGATAACCACAGGTTTCCATGACACTAAGGTCAAAGGTTAAATGAACATTTAGGGATTCCAGTGATCTGTGAACAACTCCATGGTTTTCTCTTACTATGCATTATAAATCCTCAATAAACCATCCATATAAGATCATGATGTGACATTTATTGTCAGGATGAGACATAAATATACCTTATCTCCCCAGTCTTTTTAATTTCTATTGGCTCTATTCACAGAATGCTGATTACAATTTCCTAATTCTCTGAGAGAAAAAGATAGAGCAAAAAAAAAAAAGAAGAAATAAAGAACCAATGGCAGTGAACTAATGCGGAGGTCTTTTAAAGAAATATCTTGAAACTCAAGTATATTGGAAAATATTAGCTTAATCTATGATCAGTAGAATTGTTCCTCAACATAGCACTATTCATCATTAGCAATTTCATCTTTTCTGAATCCTTGAATTGTAAATATTTCCAGAAAGTGAACCTAAGTATAAAAAAGTGACAACAGATACATTTATATAAATGGAATACAGGAATATCTCAGGGGTATTGTAGGTTTGGTTCTAGACCACAATAATAAAACAAATACTGCAATAATCAAGGTCACACAGATTTTGTTTCCCAGTGCATTTAAGAGTTATGTTTACACTGTGCTGGAGTCTATTAAGTGTAGAATAATACTATGTCTAAAACAAACAATGCTCATACCTTAAAAATACTTTATTGCTAAAAAATGCTAACGATCATTTGAGCCTAGAGTGGTAATAATTTTGGTTATGGAGGATCTTGCCTCAATGTTGACAGTTGCTAACTGACCAGCGTAGCGGTTACTGAAGTTTGGGGTAGTTGCGCCAATTTCTTCAAATAAGACAATAAAGCTTACCATATTGATTCATTATTCCTTTCATGAAAGATTTTTCAGTAGCATGCAATGCTGTGTGATAGTATTTTATCCACAGTAAAATATCTTCTAAATTGGAGTCAATTCTCTCAAACTTTGATGTTGCTTTATCAATTAAGTTTACATGATACTTTGAATCATTTGTTGTCACTTCCACAAGCTTAAACAGAAGTAGATTCCATCTCAAGTTATCACTTTCTTTGCTCATCCATAAGAAGCAACTTTTCACTTGTTCAACTTGTATTATGTGACTGTAGCAATTTAGTCACATCTTCAGGCTCCATTTCTAACTCTAGTTCTTTTGCTATTTCTACCACACATGCAGTTACTTCCTGCACTGAAGTCTTGAAGACCTCAAAGTCACCCAACATTCCAAACACCTGGTAATGTCGATGTTTTGGCCTGATTCCATAAATCATAAATGTTCTTCATGGCATCTATAATGGTAAATCCTTTCCAGAAGGTTTTTAATTAATCCTGCCCAGATCCTTCAGTTGAATTACTGTCTTTGGCAGCTATAGCCTTGAAAACATATTTCTTGAATAAGACTTGAAAGTTGAAATTATTCTTTGACCCATAAGCTTCTGAATAGATGTTGTGTTAACAGATATAAAGACATTAATCTCTTTGTACATCTCTGTTAGAGCTCTTGAGTGACAAGGTACATCATGGATGAGAAGTGATGTTTTGAAAGGAATTTTTTTTTCTGAAGAGTAGATCTCAACACTGTACTGAAAATATTCAGTAAACCATGCTGTAAACAGATACGCTGCTGTCATTCAGGCTTTGTTTTTCCGTTTATAGAGCACAGGCAGAGTAGATTTGGAATCATTCTTAAGGGTCATAAAGTTTTTGAAATAGTAAATGCTCATTAGCTTAATCCTAAAGTCACCAGCTACATTAGCTACTTACAGGAGAGTTAGTCTGTCATTTGAAGCCAGGCATTGACTTCTCTTCTTCAGCTATGAAAGTCCTACATGACATCTTCTTTCACTATATGGCTGCTTTGTCTACACTGAAAATCTGTTTAGTGTAGCCACTTTCATTAACAAGCTTCTGAATAACTTCATGAAGCTTCAAAATCAGCTCTTGATGCTACACCTTGTACTTTTTGTTATAAAGATGGCTTTTGTCCCTAAATCCCATCAACAAACCCCTGCTAGCTTCAAATTTTTCTTCTACAGCTTCCTCACCTCTCTCAGCCTTCACATAACTGAAGAGAGTTAGGGCCTTGCTCTGGATCGGCTTTGGCTTAAGGGAACGTCATGACTCACTGATCTAGCCAGACACTAAAACTTTCTTCATATCAGCAATAGGCTGTTTGACTTTCTTATCATTTTTGTGTTCACTGGAGTAGCACTTTTAGTTTCCTTCAAAAACTTTTCCTTTGCATGCATAACTTTGCTAAGCGTTTAGCACCAGAGGTCTAGATTTTGGCCTTTTTTGGTTTTTGGCATGCCTTCCTCACTAAACTTCAGCCTTTGTAGCTTTTAATTTAAAAAACTTAAGACTTTTTGCTTGAAAACCTAGAGGCCATTGTAGATATACTGATTGGCCTAATTCCAAAACTGTTGTGTCTCAAGGAATAGGGAGGCTCAGGGAGAGAGAGAAAGACAGGGAATAAGCAGTGGGTAAAGAAGTCAGAGCACACACATGTATCAGTTAAGTTTGCCAACTTATATGGGTGCAGTTTGTAGTAATCCCCCCAAATTATAGTAATTTCAAAGATCGCTGATCATAGACCACCATAACAGATGTAATAATAATGAAATTGTTTGAAATATTGTGAGAATTAACAAAATGTGACACAGAGACACAAAGTGAGCCCATTACATTAGTAAAATGGCACCAACAGATTTGCTTGACCCAGGGTTGCCATAAACCTTCAATTTGTAAAAAACTTGGTATCTGCAAAGTACAATAAAATGAGGTGTGCATGTAATCATTTGTTTCTCTGAACACGACATACGTTTTCATTCTACCATGGAATTTAAAATGGCTCTAAAATTCCCTGAATTATTATAAAAATAAATGTGTTCAAAATGAAAATAATGTCTCAGATACTATTAAATTATTAACCAATATGAAAAATCAAAACTATGAATAAAAGCTTAAGGCATGAGGCAATGTGGCAACTTCAGTTTTAAAGACAGATTCATTTATAATATGCATGTATATATTTAGTTCTTATAGTTTCATTTCTTTACTGTCAACATCAACAACACCGTAATTTCCAATCAATGTGTCTGCAAAAGGATCGTGACTTGGTAATTGCTTACTAAAGTAAAAATCAATATAGGAATTAATATCCAAGCCAGTGGTAACAAGATGATCAGAGCCTTCTCATTTGGTAGAAGATTTAAAATTGGTTATCACTTATTTTTGACCAGAAAGAAAGCTGGAATAACTACTGATTTGTGAGATATTCATGAACTAGTGTAGGGTCTCAAAGGTTTTCCATTTATTGTATCAGACATAATTCTGAATATCCATCTGCTTTAGGAACCATATAAGTCACATCAACTGGCTCATTTAGTTCATCAGTTTTGCTTCCTACAAATATGGTTTGCCTTTTCCATAACAATTTCTTCATTTAAAAACATTTGAGAGTCAATTTTCCATAAAATATTGTAAGTAGCTAAATGATAGCCAATATCATAAGCATTATGTTTGGAGTGTTGTTAGGAATAGAATAAAATGTAGGCTTTGACCACAATATCTTATTTTTCAAGCGTATATCTGGACACTTTTGCTGACAGGTGAAACCATAAGATCTTTAAAATGATTAATAATTATCTTTTATTCTTTTAAAGAAATATGGAGGTAAAGAGAATCAAAGACCTTGCCCACCTAAAGAAGAATTTCTCATCACTGCTACCCTTGAACCTGACTTCTTCTTTCAGTTCCATAGCAGTAAATCTCTGCAGCATCACCAGGTGCAGCCATTAACGACTCAATGTCCCTGCAGCCAATGTTGGTCTGTTCTATTTATTCCCATTCCTGACATGTCACGGAATCAGGCCAAACCATGAACAGATATTAAAAAATACTGCCTTTCTATTAATTTTAAATGACCTTTTAATCTACATGTAAATTTGGATTGTATGAAAGCACATCAAATTTCACCAGCAGAGAAAGAAGAGGATCAAGAGAGGCCACAGACCATAGCACTTATATCTCAGAAGCCAGCATTAGGGGAGAAAACAAAAATAAAAATGCTCACAAATATAGGAGAGTAAGAAAGAATTTTCAATTTAAGACATCAAAGAATAGGGATTAAATTCACGCTCAGAGGTTCATGAAATAACTCAAACTCGCTAGCTGTCAATTGTGACGAATAAGCTGCTGGGGAAAAAATCAGATTATGCAGAACCCTTCATCCTTTTCAACTTTTGCTATGAATGTAGGTGCCTCCGTTAAGATTCAAAGTGCATGTGTGCAAACAAAAATAATAATTTTAGCATTCTTCAGCACTTTGAAAGGTAGTTAATTTAACTTAGTGAGTGAATAATTAAAGTCATAGGAAAGTCCTCATGTGATTAGCTAACTGAAAACTCATCTCTGATAATGTTAAAAGTGATATCACCTCCTCCTAGAGTAAAACAAAATTATTAATGTCTAGTAGAACCAATCATGTCAGCATAAAATCTAAATAAAGATATACAGATTATATTTTAATATGCAGCGAGTGTAATAACATTTATTTAAAATAATGCACTATTCTCCTGTTAAGAATTAAGTAAATTGTCTCTGAAGTTCTTCTTTAGGGAAAATAACTGGTATTCAATTAGGAAGAATTAGAAACTACTAAAAAAATGTGACCTGTATTCAAAGTGAAAAGATAAGCACACACAGAGATGATTTAACAAATCAGCAAGCTCCACATGGTTAAGGTGTATCTAGAAATAAAAATCATTGTTTTCATAAGACAAATTGAATAAAGATATCGCACCATCAGTAACCTCCAGTTGAGCTTTTGCTAAAATGCTTCCTGCCACAGTTAAGGCCTGGCAGATGTAGTAACCTGCGTCGGAACGTTGAATGTTGGTGATTGTGAGGTCTCCAGTTGGTGAAACTGAGCATCTACTGTTGGGCTGCTGGGGTTGGTTTGGGAAAAGTAGGTTCTGCGGAAGCAAACACAATCTCATCAGTATTCTTTTTCCACTTAAAATAAATGTTAATAAAAGCTACTACAATTAGGAAATACAGTGGGAAAAAGAAAATATATAGATTAAAAAATATATGGCACTGAAATGGTTAATGTCACACAGTGGGTTTCACTGATTGATAAACGTTTTCCAAATCATGGTGAAATAATACACTCTAAAAAGTCAATATCTGCTAGTTGAAAGCATAGTCATTTGTGTTTTTAAAGAATAGGGATCTTTATCCCAGTCTGATTTTCTGCTGGTTACTTAATGTCTTTGAAACTGATTTCTTCACCTGGAAAATGGGCAAAACAGCTCTTATCTGACTCAACTACAAAGGCTTTATGAAGATCTGGCCATAACATTAAGTGTGTATGGGTTCTATAAACAGCACAGCACTGAAGAATGCAAAATATAATTGCCATTAATCATTTGAATACTTGATAGACTCAACTGAATTTCTCCCAAAGTTGTTCAAAAGTGTGTGACAGAGAGCTGACTCTACTGCTATAAAGTTTTTGCAGCTTTGAATGGGGCTATGAACAAATGCTACATTCTAAGCAAGATTAAGCAAATTACTGTAGATAAAAAGAAAATGTAGAATGTTTCTAAAAGTATATACCTTAAACAGTTTCATAGTATTACTTTCTTTTTAAAACAATATTACTTTAGTTTACTCTATATCTCTTATTAAAAACATATTGCCTAATCACAAATTGTAAAAGTTCTGCTATGAGAGGAGTAACATTAATTTGGATGAACTATGTTGCTTTACTGTTGTTCAATTAAGAAAAACATTTGAGTATAATAAATTATGTTGAGGCATGTTTCCAAGTTGGATTATAAATAAGAAGATATCAATTTTTATGTTGTATTTACTTACAAAAAAAAGGACATTATAACCCTCTGGGATCTGTTTCTCCATATAGCAATTAATTTTCCAGGTTTGTAATTAAATAGTTTCAATACGTTGCAATCAGGAGGTAATAACATTCAATTAAAGGCACAGGACACATTTTCACCTTAAAATGTTTTTACCCTTGAAGTAATACCAATGGAAGAGGATAAAATAGGGTATTAACACTTTTCAATTATGCTAAATGACTTTAATCCAGCAAATGATGTCCCACTTTAATTAGAAGCTCTTCTCTTTATTGCAACATGATGGATGTCCACTTTATTAGATTCAAGTGTGACACTATAAGCCCACTTTACATAAACATTACCATGTTATTAAACTCTTTCTAAAAGGAGTGATGTTTGGTAGCATGTCAGGAATGTAATTTCAATATGCTATTGACCATAAAATGTGTACTACTGTATAAGGCTAGACATTTTCATGCATATGAAACACAATTTGAGAATCAGGTGATTCTACTGTAGATTCCAAATGTATTACCATAATAAAACAGCTAAAAGAGAGAATCTAAATTTTGAAGTCACTTGAAAATGATACAATAATTCAAAGTGCACACTTTCCTACAATTAGCCATTAGAATCCTAATTTACATAGCACTAATACATCAGATGGGCTTTATTCTCTATGGGATCTCTTCCTCTATGATGTACCATCAGTCCACCTTCTAAATGATGCTTTGACATGGAAAATGGCATTGTATGAAGGTTAACCCATCATCTTTATTCCCTGCTTGCATGACATAGGCAAAAGAAAATGGATTACAAGAAAAACCTGGAACTTCACAGCTCTTCCTGCCTTGAAGAGTGCCTGGGTATTCTATTAGAGCTAATTGGCATTATCAGCATATATTGAGGAATATGGACCATTAAGTTCAGGCTTTTAACTGTTTCTACTGATGGATGGTCATAGATCACTGTAAAAACTAGATACTAGAGATAGTAAGACTGACTTATTTTTTCCCAATATTCCAATTCATGATTTGAAAATTTATAATTTGCTTATCTCCTGTTATCATTCACAGTATTTTTCTCTCTCTCTTTCCCTCTTTCTTCCACCCCATCCTTCTCTATCTCTACCTCTGTCTCTGTGATGAGAGAGAGATAGGTGAGGAAAAGAAAACTAGACATAAGATTTTGTGTAATTTTTAACATTAACATATCTGGAATTATATGCTACTTTGTTAAATGCAAAAAAAAGGAATACTTAAATGCTATTTGTTATTTATTTTGAACCATTAAAAATGTACAATATTTAAATACCATATGTTTATTAAACTACAAGGCCAATACACATTTTATGCACTACCTTGTAATTCAACTTGGAGCCACTTTAGGGGATGTGATTTACACATGATATGATCTTATCTATATACTAAAAAGGCACGTTATAATGAGATTTCACTCAATACATGGATTTAAAGTGTAAATATGCAATGATTAAATTGCTTTACATCGTATTTACTATCAGTGACACAACATCTTGCTTAACCTTCTTAATGTGTAAAGCAATTTTATATGTAAACCGACCGATTCATTTAAACTTTGTGTGAAGTAAAATGTATTAGCTCTGTATTTTAGATTAAGAAAATGAGCTTCAGCAAACTTCAATACCACTAGAAAGGTTGTATAATTTATAAGGTGGAAACTGGATTTTGAATTCTCTTCTTTTTCTGTATGTGTGTGTGTGTGCATTTATATGTGTATGTCTGTATCTATGTGTGTGTGTATATGTACATGTAAGTGTATGTGTGTGTGTTTCTATGTGTGTGCATGTGTGTGTATGCATGTCTATGTGTATGTGTGTGGTGTGTGCATGCGTGTGTCTGTGTGTGCTTATCTCTGCATGTATGTGTATATGTATATGTGTCTATATGTGTGTGTGTGTGTGTGTGTGTGTGTGTTTAACTGTCATGTTGCCTTACATTCACTTTAGAGTCTGAGATGCTAACATCTGAAAAGAATTTAAAAGCAAAGAGTCAAAGAACTCTATGTGTAGAAACCTATTTTGTAATTACTAAATTAAAAAGAAGATTTGAAAGTTAAGGCCTAGAACAGTTCTGATATGGGATAAGGCAATGGCTATCACCTTTCCTTACATCCCATCACTACATGTACATTCCACAAATCCCAAGAGGAATGATTCCGACAAGGAGAGTTGAGTAAAGAATAAAAGGCCATTTGTCCATCCAGATTGAGCTGATAGAACTGCTAGATGGGAGCTGGTACAGGAATTTATAGAAACCCACAATTAGAGATAATGGCTGAGCAGAACTTCTAAAGGCTTCCTTGCACAGATGCATGTTACGGATAAACATATATAAGCTTTAATCAACAGATTCTTCAAATGCAACTTACATTTCCCATCTCTGGCCAAGGTTTTAGATTTCCAGAGATGTTTAATTTCCATTATTCTCCCCAAAATTTTTCTAGAATGGTAGTAATAACAGAAAATGATAAGGAAGACCACCAGTAGGTCTCTTCTTCAGAATATGCCTAGTAGTGCATGTTTCTAGAAAGTTTATAGTGAAAATATCTCCAGGTCCCATAGGAATGCACAGATAAATTCTTAGTCATACAACACAATTTTTGATCTAGTTTAAGCTGGAAATTTCACTCATCATCTATGAACCTAGAGGCTAAGCACTTGTCCAAGTTTGGACCAAGTTCTAAATGAGAAAACTAGTGTAACCAGTTGACTTTTCATAGTGACTCTGAGAGGCTATGTTGCCCAGAGAGGGACCTGGAGAGGACAAACCAGAGCAGAACAAAGACAAGACAGCTATGTGTTCCTTCTAATGTACCATGTATTATTCACTGTCTAACCCCACTACGGATGAATCCAGGAAGAACAGAGAAGAAAAGATTTATCCTATTCCTAAATGGAAGCACGCTTTAATTAAGGATAAGAAAAGTTATTTATGCTGTGTGTCTAAAAGAGAGGATTGAAATTAAATTCTGGGCCAATCAAAAAAATATTTTCCATGTCACAGAGACTGCATATGTCCTGACTCTATCATATCACTTAACTCAATAAAAGAAAACAAAATTAACTTTACATTCATAGATTTTAAATAGCTACAGAGGTTTTGGTTGGACTTTTAAAGGTAATTTTGTTACACTGCTTTATTGCTATTCTATGTAAGAGACAGAATTTTGAAAAAATTAGTACTAGCTAATAAAGACTGCTATTACTAGAACATCTGACTCCCATTTATTTTTAAACTCATCAGTCTCTTTTTCAGAAATAAAATAAATTCAAACATTGAGAACAAGAGAAGCAAGGCAAGCTTTGAGGAGCAGCAGACACAGGGGAAGTTCAGAGATTTCAAAAAAGCAGTGAAGCCTCACACTCACCTGGCTGCCTTCTTTCTGCCAAAAAACAGCTGGCTGTGGGTTTCCTTTAGTTTCACAGGGAAATGTCACTGTTCGACCTTGAGCAACAATCTGATCTCTTGGCCGAACCACAAACTGTGGGGGAGCTATAATTTAAAAGAAAAGAAAGTGTGTAAATATCAACCATTGACAAAGAAAAATATATCAAGGAGAAAATATAGTACTATGTTGATTGTTCAGTGCCAGAGAGAGATTACAGTTTTTTATTTACTTTTATACCCTTCTCTAAACACAAAATGAAAGACATTATATTCAATGAAATGTGAGGAAAGAAGCAAACTTTTTAGCAGACATATTTTAAATGTACATTGTAATCCTTTGGCCTATATATACTTGCATAGGAAATTAGTTTTTTTATGATTTTAACATCTTTAAGGAAAAACATGGATGCTTAAGTTGGTTCTGCTTTTTAAATAGATAAAAATAAAAAAGAATCACTCTCTTATTCGTCCATCTCCTTCCTCTAAAGTCAATCTATTTACAAACATTGTTTGTTTTTGTAGTAACTACAAGAATTACATAAGGCACAGGGATACCAGAAGGTATAAAACATGATCTCTATTCTTAAAATACTTATATTCTAGAATCCAAGAGTTGAAAGATTAAAGACATTGAAGAATTGAAGAGATGGAAATTACATACAAGGATAATAAGCAATGTAAATAAATGTATTAAAATGGTTGACTCAATCTAATTTATTTCATTTAGATAGATAAACATTAGTCAGGTAATAACTATGTTCCCCTACTGAGCACTAAAGATACAGAGATGGAAAGCTTTTATTCTGTAGCCATCAAGACGCTTGTAGTCTAATGGAAATGAAAAACACAATGACAATGACAAAAGTGAAAACAAAATTAAATCAATACTTATCTAAGACTGCCATAAGTGCAACGGTAGAGGTAATCTCAGAGCACAGTGGAGGAGAATTTAAGTTTTCATATATATAATAAATTTAGTAAGACTTAGGAAAAAAATCCCTTTGTGTCGTCAAACCTATGGAAGACTCTGTATAGAAAATGGACATTATAGGAGCTTTGAGGTAAATGGAAAAATGAACACATTCCAAACAAGGAGATTATGGAGCAAAGTATAAGAAGCAAGAACGAACTTAGGAAACAGTGTGTAATTTGGCAGGATGGAGGGTCCAAGTTACGTAAACACTTGTGGCTACAAAGCAGGGTTCAAGAAGTCAAACTGAGGATTTTATTCTGACTTTTTCTAAGCTGAAAAGTGACAGATGCAAAAAATGATTTTTTGGCAGCTTTTCCTCTCTAATGAACGTAGCATGGATTGGAGGGGAAGGCACTTAGTCTCTAAAACAAAGAGTCTGCTGGAAGCTGGAAAAATGGTACCGGTAAAGCTAATGAGACCAAGACAGAAGTAATTCCTTTGTTACATTTGAAAATACAACAAAGGAATGGGGGTGAAAATCCTAAGAAAGTTCAGATTTAAATGGTGGTCTAATGATAATGAGAGAATAAAGTGAAAGACAGTAAGCGGTATCGTTGGAAGTTTTCACAAGGGCATCTCCCTACCAAAACCCATTTTTGTTGAACAGAAAACACTGTATATATTCCATGGCTTTTCTAATAATTGATTTATACTTTAAATAGCTGCTTAGGCTAGCAAACTGAGATGAAGAAAACATTTTAAAATCAACTCAATTTTTAGGACTCAGTGGTACTCTAAAGCCCTCTAACGATAAGTGATGTCCGGTAAAAACTGTCACCTGGAATCATTTCAGTCCTTCAGAAGAAAAGAAGTGCAGGTCCAAGAATGAGGTAAATGTACAGCAGCCCCACACATGCAACCAGTTCCTCATCCTTACAAGAATGCTAGCATAGAAAAAGCAGCAACATTTTTCCAAACAATTCACTGGGATTTGTATAGACTTATTTTTTATGTTCTATTATACTGCCTCCTAGTTCAACACATCTAACACATACCCCAGGGACAAACGAGATAAATCTACTAAGTGAAATTTTCTTCTATAACTCTAGATAACAGAAGACTCATTCTAGCAGTATGGAGAACCCAGATTTATGAATCTGTTTGAACAGAGCATGGTATATGTTGCCTTGTATTTTCAGAAGATTACTTGCTTCTAACAATCTTCTTGTTATTTCTATACAATTCTCCTGAATCAGCGGATACATTGATTTTTGTTTCTAAGGTTTTCTAATAAAATGATAGTTTAAATCAATGTTACGAAATTACTTTAGAGAAAACTCTTAAAACACTGCAGTGACCATTTTTCAGTAGAAATGTGAAACCAGATATTTGTACCAAAGAAAAGACTTAAGGTTTGTTTCTATCATCTGCAATACTGTAGAAAAATTATATTTGTTATGAAAAAGGAATGAGTATATGGTATGTCTTTGTAATCCTATAAAGAAAAGTAATAGTGCCAATATGGACACTTGCTAAGTGAGAGGTATTAAATAATTTACCATGTATCTAAAATTATTAAAAATTCAAAACTCAGTTCAGTCAAAATCAATCATTTACAAGATGAACAAAAATCACCTGTTTAGCTTATTAGTTAATTTGTACTGCTTTGGACGAGAAAGAATTTAAATTACTTCACAAAAGTAGTTAGTAAAACCTTAGAGTCCTGGATACTCTATTTAGTCCTTCCTTACAACTTTTTAAAATAAATTAACTGGGAATACACATGATTGAAATGATGAAATAAAATCAATGAAATATAAACATATATTTATATATGTTATACTTTGAAGCACATTATTCTTCATCTATCTGTCAGGTAAAATTACCAGTATATATCAGTAAAATTACCATCTGTACTTTAGAAGTACCTACTTCCATGAATCTAATTTTAAACTTTTGAAAAAAATTTTCTGTACATGAGTGATAATGCAAAATGCTTTTGGCATCCAGATACTACAATTTTAACCCAGCTGCTAAAATGCAGTCCCCAAAATAAGGACTGGCAAATGACCACATCCATGCATCCACTTTTCTGAAAAGACATAATTCATCCATTTATTCACTCAAAATGTATTGATCGACCAGTAATAATGATACATTCTGCTTGATACAGGAGATGGGAAGCCAAATAAAACTGCTCTTGCCCTGTGGCAGAGGCTTCCAAGTAAACATATAAATAAATATACAAATACAGCAAAATGTGATTTTTGAGCAAAAACAGAAAAAATGCAGAAGGCATTGGGGGAGAAAGAGTAGAACAGAACCAATCAGGCCATGTTGTGAGGGAAAAAAGAGAAAAGGTGCCAGGACGTGGCTGCACTAGAGCTATACTTTGGAGGACAATAAGAGTTGACGAGGTGAAGAGCGTTAAGGTCACTTGGGACAAAGAGGAGCGGCACTTAAGGCAGAGATCCATTGAACCGGATTTTTAGGGGGGTGTGAAAGATTCTGATAATAAAAGAAATCTGGGACACAGAGGGGATATAGATAGGGCCAGAGGATCTCTGCTAAAGGAGTGTAACATTTTGTTTTTATGAAGATCTGCTCAAAGGCATTTTTGTAAGAAAGATATAATCGGATTTATATTTTGAAAAGTGTGCTTTGGGAGCAGCGTAGATGAGGACTGGAGAAAGCGTAAAGGCAAATAGCTGGGAAATGTTTGCAAGTGGGGCAGAAAATCCAGCTGAGAATTTGTATTTATAGGAGCAGCTAAAGATAACATTTCATCAGGACTTTTACAGGACAAAGAAATTCTACAAAGTCACAGCATGATATTTACCACTGATGGTATAATCTAAAAAGGCCAGGAAATTCTAATTTCCAGAGCTTTTATCCAATACTGGATTATGTGAAAGACCACTAACAAAAAACTGTCAGCATCTATGTTATTTATCCTATAAAATATATTTTCATGTGATGTTTACTTATATTGTACGTTTACTCCAAGTTGTAAATGTGCGATATTTCAGAAGCATCCAATAGATTGTTGTCACCAGAACTTATGCCACATTGATCTTGCTGGAACTAAAATAATCTTATCACTTTTTAATTAAAAAAATTAAAAATATCGAAACATTTATCAAAGCAAAACATTTGAAGAGTATTCAAGTCTGTGAAAATATGCATCCTTTCCTACAATCACCTGAAGGTGGAACAAAGAAACGAATTGCATCAATCACTTTTACTTTCGTAGACTCTCTCTCTGCCCAAGATCTATATTGCAATCTTTTGTGAAGGGATGTCAGCTGAAGGAATTTACTTTTGAGGTTTTAAATAAAAAATTGCATCAATAATTCTTCCGATAATACTCCACAGTTTCAGTACCTTTGCCAGGTGGCACTGAAAATGATCTGAAAAGAGAGTAGTTGGCTGATGGTACCAATGGGAGGGAGTAGACAGAGGTGGCATTTTATCAACACAGCACAATAGCACAAAGTGTGCTATACATAAAATAGATTTTCTATAATGACTCCCATTAAATATAAAAAAAAAGTAATTAGATCCTCAAGATGACAATTCCAAACACACATTTAAACCCAATGTGAATTAAAGAGATTGAGTCGTAAACTCCAGAAGATTATGCCTGTTATAAAAATGGCAATTTTTCTATATGTCTCTAAGAAGATTATAAAATATATATTCATATTCTGTCTAAAACCTGAAAGCATTGGAAACATATTTTGTAACTATGATGTAATATCCTACTTGCTTAATCTGTGAGGTGATTATACCTGATTGCTTCAGCTGTAACTAGAAATGAGATGAAGCCAACAGAATGGTATAATGCAGTGTTTAATCAACACTTACAAGTTAAAAAAAAAAAATAGCTCTATAAAAAAAGTATGTTGTATGATTTCCAGAGAAGTAGATCCAAATATAAAAAGGTCAATTAAGATTAGAGGTCTGGGACAGTTCACTTGAAACTGTGTTTTGAGAATTTAAATACAATGCACAGTAAATTAGATTTGATTTCTGCTAAATTATGCTTTGATACTGCATTCAGCCCAAGCTGGCTTCAATCAAAGTCACGCTACAGCTCTGTTATGCTAATGCCTGCTGATGAGAGTGAGTGGGCGATATGGAAATCAGAGGGCTGAACATGAGTGGGAAGCACAGGCCGTGCATGAGGTGGGGTTTGAGATGGGAGGATGAGGACCCTAAAGGTTAATCACATCATGTTCAGAGTTGTTTCAACAGGAAAATATCACTTCCTACGGCAGGCATTAGCATGGAGACAGTCATACAACAGCTAGGAAAATTCATATGTGACACAGGGTGAATACAGGCACACTCAGCCACTCTTTTTCTTTGGATATAATTTCATGTCTGAATAAATAAACTTTTAATTCTATAATAACCATTTTGAATTTTTTGACAAACTCAAGTAGAATTTTTTGCTGTATCATATATTTGCTTATTAAATGCTAACGTATTCTGTAAGCATATTTAAGAAGCATCTCTTCCATCATTTGCTTGAGTTAAAAATTCACTCAGTCACAAACTGTTTAGTACAATAGCAATAATTAACATTAATTGAGTGCTTATTGTATGCCACAGTTTGTGTTAAACCCTCCACAGGCATCATCTCAATTCATATTTGAAAAGCCTTATGTTTCAACTACTATTATAATGATGTAAAGCCAGTAAACTGAACCTTATGAAGGGCATAAATAACAGCTTTTTATTTTATTTTATTTTATTTTATTTATTTTAAGTTCCAGGGTGCATATGTAGGATGTGCAGATTTTTATACAGGTAAATGTGTGCTATGGTGATTTGCTTTACCTATCAATCCCTCACCTAGGTATTAAGTGTAGCGCGCATTAGCTATTTGATGCTCTCCTTTCCCCTGCACAAACCCCCTCGACTGGCCCAAGTGTGTGTTGTTCCCCTCCCTGTGCCTATGTATTCACATTGTTCAGCTTCCACTTATAAGTGAGAACATGTGAGAAACACAGATTTATTAAAGTTAAGTTAGATTGGAGGACAAGGTTGAGACTTCTGGTTAATTTCAATGCCACAGTAGGAACTCTTAAACACTGAGATGCCAGATTAATATGTTTCCTTTTGAACCAAGATCTGATTAACTAAAAATTTGTCACATCTAATACCAAGTAGAATGATAGAATTTTAATGCTATAACTTCCAATATGATGTAAAGATTTGACAAATCATAACATTACGTTTTTCTTGAATAATTGTTTTTACTATTACAGTAGCATAAAATCTATTATCTTTCTTTTTCTATACTACCTATAAGTATAACCTTTCATAAGTACACTTTCTTCAAGTTATTCTTTATTCATAAATCTATAGTGCTTTTCATTTCGCCTCAGTGAAAAGCTACAATGCTTATCATACCAATGCTTGCAAATTATTCTTCTCAGTGTAGCATTTTGGCTTCCATCAGCTGACCCAAGATTTTCCCATCCTGACACTCATTTGTCCCCAGACTAGCTCTAGCACTTCAGCAGAGCAGTCTACTTTCAATCACTGGCATTTGCTTGGTCCTGTGGTTAACCCACCCTGATATCAATTATCCTTTGGTCCTCTTTGTCAACAACGATTAACCTGAACAATCTCTGACCTTGTGCTTGTCTTGTGTTCTTTCCAATTTAAGATACTTGCTCTTGCTTGCATTGTCTTGCTTCTCTATTTTTCCCCCAGCCTATGTGTCTGACTTCCTCAGTTCAGTTTGAAGTTTTTGCTGGTATAGGGTGCTGTCTACTATTTAGCAAACGAATGATGTATTTATTTCACCTAGAAAAGCCCAAAACAGTGAACACTAAATGAATTCCTGGGAATAGTACATTAAAACAAAAAAAATAGAATCCTTGATCTAAAGCAAATACTCAATATTTTCTCCATCTCATTTTACCTAAGAAATAATATACCCATATGATTATACCTACTCCATTATACCTATACACATACCCACCAGTGAGAGTGACTTACTATTGCAGTAGTAAATAGGGTGTTTGGAAAAAAAAAATGTGGTTTGAAAAGAAAACTAATTGATTCTGATACATGTTGTTTCAAATATGTTGTTTGAATACAGATCTAACTGATTCATATATGCGCTTTTGTAGAGAGTGCTGCTACATCAAGTTGAAAATTTATGTCCCAAAGACTATAAGTGAGTAGCCAACATTCCAGAGTAACAAAAGCACTGTAGACAAATAAAGGCATTGTATAACAATGGGTTTTAAAAGTTCTTGCAAAAATTTGTTAACGGGCTTGCCTCCACCAACAAGAAACAAATAGTGAGAAATCATTTCTTTACAATGCAATATAGACCAGTAGTAAGAAATAAGTGTTTACTCAATTTATACTCAACTCAGGTTGGGTTCTAACTGATACATGATTGTTTCTTCAATATATTTAATTTTATTTTATTTTTACTATGTAACATTTCGCTTGATTTCAAAAGATTTTCTGTTAATATTGGAAATGCATACACACTGTCATGGAAATATTTTATTTGAAGTTTATTAACACATAATTCATCTCAGAGGAAGCAATGTATTTATAATAGAAAATATAAATTAGAAATATAGGATTTAAAACAATCACTTTTATGAAGACCACTTAATCACACTTTACTTGTCACTGTTTCCAGGGAATATAAATGATCAAATTGCTAAATTACCTCTCTTTCTGTTTTGTTTTTTACGGAGTCTATGGCAATAAATCTTTTAGATGAGTGGTACACTTTCTTTCCCACTAGTTACTTATTTGTAGCTAATAATAAAAATCCTGATTCCATAGTAAAATGCCAATGTCTATACCTGATATGGTTTGGCTGTGTCCCAACCCAAATCTCATCTTGAATTGTAGCTCCCTTAATTCCCAGGAGCTATAGTAGGGAGTAGCAGGAGAGACCCAGAGGGAGATGACTGAATCATGGAGGCGGGTCTTTCCCCTGCTGTTCTTGTGATAGTGAATAAGTCTTACAAGATCTGGTGGTTTTATAAAGGTGAGTTCCCCTGCACAAGAGCTCTCTTGCCTGCCATCATTTAAGATGTTCCTTACTCTTCCGCCATGATTGTGAGGCCCCCCCAGCCATATGGAGCTATGAGTCAAATAAACGTCTTTTCTTTACAAATTACTCAGTCTTAGATATGTCTTTATTAGCATCATGAGAACAGACTAATACTTTTTCTTTCAACAATAATCATATATATGTATATATGCTTCTTCAATGTCAAAATGAAAAGTACTAAATGATTTACTGCGTTCAAAAATATGAAAAAATAAACAGAATGAAATGACTACTATAAATTATAATCCTTACATTCTTCATCTATTTAGACTTCATATTCTACTCTACACCCATGAGAGGTCTCACATGTACATATAAATTACATTCATTTCCTGTATGAGTAAAACGTATTACTATTACACAGTTATTACTCTTTATAGTTTGGAAACAGTCTTGGAATTTGTTGATTGTGAGATTAATTTTGGAGGGTTCATATAAAATCAGAATCCTCTCTCCCCCAAAAGAATCCTCAATTATTCAAAATCTGATTACTTGAAATAGGCAATGAAGTCAGCCAATAATTACATAGTATGACTACAAAATAAAAGAAGTGGCCTTCTCAATTGCCATGTGTTGCAACTGTAAAGCAATTCCAAAGCAGGCCAATGACAATTTATTTTGGTAAGTGTGATACACACTCCCTAAAAATATGTGTATGTTTTGTGAAAGTGGTTCAAACCATTTTCTTTCAATTAGAGTCACACATAATGTGCTCCTGCCTAAAATGGAAAAGTGTAAATATCAAAACGAAATAATTTGACGATAATATAGAACAGAAAGAATGCTTCTGAAAAGAATTAACTCATTTAGTTCAAAATGTCTTGCATATTTGGATCTCATAAGCAAGCAAATAAAAACACTGTTATAATGAACAGCTACAAGCACGTAGACATTTTTACTTGGGTCAGTGCCTTAACATATTTGTTTTTGGTTTTGAAGGCAAAATATTACTGGAAAATACCAGAGTAATAAATTTCTACAAAAATGAATTCAGATGTTGCATGGTAATTTAATTCATAATACTATTCAATTATTTTTTTAAACAACATTAGTGACTTTATTTTGTGTCAGAGGGTACTAAGATCTCTGTCCTCTGTAAGTCACCTCCTACCAGAAGAGACATGCATGGAAACAATCAAGTGTGTTACAACACATGTTACAATTGTGTTGTGACATGTTACAATACAATGAAAGTTGTAATACAGTACATACTAAACAAAAGAGTGACTTGACTCAAGTGGCCTTTTACAGCTGGAGAAACCAGAGAGAGAGAAAGAAAAAGAGGAAAGGGATGGAAGGGAGAGAGAGAAAAGAAGAAAAGAAGACAGAGGGGGGAAGAGAGAAAAAAAATTGATTTGTTCCTTTAGATGAAGTTGGTAAGGAAGGTAGGGTGGGAGGACAGTGTACCTCCCAGAGGAGAAAACTCAGGCAGTATGTTAGAGACGGGAGTTTCTCGGACTGCTCCAAGGCACCATTCCCTCACGTGGCTTCTTTGTCACCTTTGGAATTCTGGATGGGTGTCCTCCTTTAGACAGCTTGCATATTGGAAGGCCTCAGGCAAGTAATATAGTTGGACTATGAACTTGCTTATAGTTCAAGCTTGCCAGGCAGAAATTAAACTGAGGGATGATTGGGGTGGAACCATGTATTTTTTCATGGAAATGGTCTTTATTGGCTTTAGCAAGTCCACTCTAATCCTGGAATCATACTAAATATTTCTACATTGCAATCAATAATCAATAGTAATACTTTACTCACACTGTAAATAAGGTGGGTAAATTTGCAGGTAATTTTAAACTTTATTATATTTCAGATTACTAAAATAGATTTCCTTAATTATAGGTAAGCACAGTAAATCATGTAACTATCGAAATCATTATGCGATTCGCCATGCAAAGTTTCATAGAACTTTTAAATTATACATAGGTATAAATTGAGAGTGCCCTAGGAAAATCCATCAAAATAGTAAACAAGTTCTGAACTTTTAAATTCTATTGTCCCATATTATTCTGTCCTTTACCAATGCATATATACTTTGCTTTTCTACTTATCTTTAGGACTAAAGTGCTAAAAATAAAATAATAAAATTTTGTTTTCTTTAAGGGACTGGTAATATGTAATAAAAATGCTATTAACTTCAAGACTAATTCATTATTAGAAAAATTAACACATTGTTTGTAAAGAAATGATCTCAGTTTTGACCGGCAGAAGAAGTCTAGTTTACAGTAGTGAAAACTTCTTTCAAGATCCTAAATTCCTAAATTGTGAAACTAGACCTCTCATATCTGGGATAGAAGGGGTTGTAAGTGCAGGAGTAAAGAGTGGAAACTATAGCTTAAAAACGGCTCTTCCAGTAAATGGTGAGACAAGATATCCATTTTCACTCACTTAACCTGTCAACTTGCCAGAACTGACATGTCAGCACTCCAGCTAAATCACGAGGGCTGATCACATCCCATTATCTCAATTTTTAGAGAAAGATTGCATGAAGATGCCAATCAGAAAAAAAAGGAAAAGAAAAACTTGAAACCAAGGAACAAATGTACTGATGCTAAAGGGTTGCTTAGTTAACGGAATTTTAATATGCAACTGCAATGTTTCTTAATAACATTAATTACACGCTTAGTAAGTCACCATCCTAGCTCATTAGTGCCTTCTTTTTGTTGTATTTTATCTCCTACCAGCAGAATGAGGAATATGTGATTGGCCTGTTACCATTAATGTTGCTTAATCTTTTTATAGCACTATTTAAAGCTGCTTGCATAAACATTTTCTAGGCAAGTATTACCTATGTATGAATATGTGTGTATCAATTAACTGCAGCAACATTTGTGTGCCCCCAGCACATGTAAGTGTTATGCTAGACCTAGAGGCAGCAGAAAGATAAATAGAACAATGTATTTACTGACAAAGACCTAATAGTTTTGAAGGGGAGATGAAAATAATATCCCTAGTAAATCTGGAAAGCAATACTTGCAATGACTGAGATTTTTAAAGGCATTCAAATATATTTTAAATCAAAATGTAATATAGTTTGCTAGTTTATATATTTTTAATGAATCTAATTATGTACTATTCCCTTGAGTGACATTTAATATGTTTAAGTACTGTAGCAATTCAAGTATCATGCATATTTAGGCATAACATGTATCATAAGATATATTTTACAGTATATATATATAACATCATATCTCTGTCTACAAAGTCCAGCAACTTATGAAAATTCTTTAAATACATGATTCAAATGTTAATGTAATTTATTCTGGACACAGCCAGTGAAACTTCTTAATATTAAGCTCATAATACTGTTTGGGGCCTGATTATTTATGTTATTCTGACAGTTAATATTTATAGTACTTTGATTTTAAGTACTAATTAAAAATACTTAGTATTTATTTTATTCTTATTTAAATAGACTCCAAAAATAATGATTATTCAAACTTTTTGCCATTTGAGTTAAGATAATTGAGTAAAGGTTTATATTGCTTCACTTTCCTGTACTGAATACAACAAAAGAAATGAATAATAAGAAAAAAACTAATATAGCCCAACCCATAAATTATGAAGAAGCCCTGTCAAATACAGCAAAGTCTGAAGAAAACTGAGGAGGCACACTGAACACCAGCATAACGAGCCTTAATCCCTTATCAATGCCAATTTCACCTAACATCTTTGTGGGAGCCATCCCAGGATCCTTTTATGAGAAAAAATGATACATAAAGTCAAGAGTGAGATGTGGGAAATATGAGACATAATTATAGAAAATAAACTAATATTGAGAAGGCACAGAAAGAAGTAGCGAAAGAAAGAAAAAATAATAAGCCTACTGTAGTTGGCAGAATTCTAAGGTTGTTCCCATGACCTCAGGCCCTTCCTTGAAATACTTTCTTGCTTATATTAGTTTACAAAAAAGATTTTGAGATATACTTAAGGTTACTAATCAGTTGACCTTAGGATGGGTTGAGTCCTCAGGTGGGCCTGACTTAATACATTAGCTCTTTAAATCAGGAAACTTTCTCTAGTTGATATCAGAAGGAGGCCTCAGAGAGCTATAAAGTAAAGCTCATGAAGGATTCAGGGTAACCCCACTGGCTATGAAGGTTGTGGTGCCAGCGATGTGTGAAGGCTGAAGAGCAGCCTCTTAAAACAGGGAGTCACCCTGATTAGCAGCCAAGGAAATCGAGACTTCAGTCCTACAACCACAAAGAACCAGATTCTGCCAAACACCACAAAGAACTTGGAAGTTGATCTTCTGGAGGGACTCCAGAGAAGAGAGCAATATCTTGATTTTGGTCTGTGAAACCCTTAGAAGAAAACCCTGTTGAGACTGCCTGCAATTTTGGACCTATAGAATGACATTGCTTTAAATTGCTCAATGTGTGGTGATTTTTATGCAACAACAGAAAACTGACACAACTGAAAACTATCCTTCTTATGAAGCAGAGAGCATAAAGGAAGACGAAGAGAGAGTTTTGTAGGAAAAGGCACACAGCTTATAACTTAAAAAGGGTGGTTCTGTATCACCAGGGCCAGTACAATACTAAGAAGAAGATAGTATGTTTTTAGTAAGATATTAAAAACAACATTCCAAATAGGGATTATTGAATTACCTTGCTACTTCTCATTTTCTCTTCATCAAATATGCAAACCCTAGTCTTCACAGCTAACTAGAAAATGAATAATCAGATAGGAACCAAAACAGGATCTATGTAAAACAAAATTTAAGAAAAACTTATATATTAACTAATTACTTATTTAATTCACAAGAGAAAAGGAACATAATTAATTAAAGAGAAATAAAGGATCTATGTCTTCCAAGAATTACTCAAAACACAGAAGCAATTTAAAATAAATAGTTGGCATAGTCTAAGTGAAATTATATACAATCAAATCTCTCTTTAACAAACTAACTACAAAAGGGGTACAAAGGCTAAAAGATAAGTAAAGAATTTTATATTAGAACTTAATAAGAAAATAATTTAAAAAACCCCAAAATTAGAATATATTTTAAAAATAAGAAATGCATAATGATAGCAATGTTAAAAGTTAGAGACATGGTATATTATCATTGAGAAATCATAAAACATGAAATAAAAATGACTAAAATTATTATAGAGAAGTTGATAAATTTCAAATTGTGACAAAGGAAAGCCAATATAACTAACCTATTGGAAGAAATAAGGAAGTGAAACAGAAAAAAATTCAAAGATAAGACATAAGAAAATGTTATTGAAATAAAGCAAACTAAAGTATAGATCTGGCAGATTAAAGTGGCTTATTGCATCATGGAAATATTCATACAGGATGATCATTACCAAGATATAACTCAGCAAAGTTACTTGAAAAAAGGGACTACATGCATATTCATATGGTAAAAGAATATCCCAGCCAAGAAAAAAATATGTATTTTTAAGTTTCAGACTTCATTATAGTACCATTCAATACCAAGACAATAGAATATTTTTACTAAGTTATGAGAGGGGGGAAAAAAAGGGTGAGAGTAATTTAAGATCTGGTCTTTCCTCCTGTTCAATGGACAGACATTGTCAAGTACACAAGGCTACAACCCGCTCAGCCTGAGGAGTAACCCGCGCTTGTGTTTCACTTTAGAAATGAACATTAGCTTAAGATATTTTAAACGTTTCACATTATGGAAACTCGGTTGGAATATGAAAGATAAAACGGAATGCCTTTTTTCAACCTACCATTTAATCAAAACATATGGAGCAATGGAAAACGTGATGCTTAATAATAATTAAATGGAACTCTGCATAAAGTAGCTAATTAGTGCCAGGTGCAGGAAACATTAAGCGCTCACAGGAGGGAGATGATTACCTCAGGTCATGGGGTAACAGCTTGTCCAAAGAAAAAAGGATGCAAGAAATAAAATTCTAGGTCTCCTTCCAAGGTACACTTAGGACATCTTTTGCAAAAAGTGCATCCAAACATGAAAAAGTTAATACACATACCTTTAAGTTTTCTGATTTTAAAAAAAATGTGATATTTTAAATATTAAATTATATACTATACATTATATTTTCCAAATCTCAAGTTGGAGTGGAAGATGGGGGTATCAAAATATCTGTTACATTATTCTTTCAGTAATGTCAGATTTATAATTCACCCTGAATGAATTTTTCAATCACGAACTTCTTTTTTTTGGACTTCTTGGTGGCCTCAGAATAAAATACTTTAGAGTAAACTTTGCTTCAACTCATAAAATAGAACTTTCTAAAATGATATATTTAATTACTGTGGTTAAGCAGTTGAAACATTAAAAAATATGTCCCTATGGATTTCTGTTTAGAGTTGTGGCTGCTGCTTTTAAAAAAAAATAATGTTTAAGTGGCTAATTTTGCCAAAAAACTTATATACTTCTCAATACTTATAAATTCTTGTGTGACCAAATATATTTTTCCATCAAAAGGAAACATATTTTTCAGTCACTAAGTTAGAAAATACTTAGAAGTTTCCATCAAGTTGTGCATTGTCAGTTTGTTTTTGATATTTTAAACAAGTTTTACTTGAAGTACTCAGCTTTCAGTTTTCTACTCCAGGCAATCAGCATCTAGCATATGGTATACAAGTTACCAAATGGAGCAGGACAGCTTCATAAGCAAGGCAGCTGGTAGATTTGACAGTTCCTTTCCAAATTACTCATCATGTTTTGAGTTGCTGCTAGGAAAAAAACATGTTGCCCATCTCCAAAATAGATGTTCTTTTTTATTTTTAAGCTCAGGAGAGGCTTCCAATAGGAAAACAAGACAGATGGGTATAGGAAGCAAGATATTTATCCCTATTTAGTCCATTTTCTTCTGTCAGTTTCCTCATCAGAACAGTTTTCCAAATAAACAAATGAGTATTTCAGCATTCATAGTTAACTATCCTACGATACACTTTTGCTTTTCATGTAAAGAATGCCTTTGGAATAGTAAAACGTCAAAACTACAGGAAGGGCTTGTGGATTTTTAATTATCAAAGCGATTGTTGCCTAGATTTTGTGGCAACCAGCAACTATGAACATTAGATTAAAGAGCTCTTTTTTACCCATTGGTGACATTGCAGATGAGCAAGTGAAATCTGTGTAACACTTTTCTCCATTGGCAAGTATATGAATGTCTGCTTTCAATAACACCTCCCACACTAGAGCACCCTCTAACTTCGCCTAGAGGAAAGCTAAATACAGGCCAGAGGTGTTTAATCCAACTGTGATAGCATGGAGTTGCCAATTCCTTACCGCAAACGCATCTCATAAGAATCATCCATTTGTACAAAATTCTGTTTGGGTGTTTGTAATGATTTCTAAATGGGGCTTTCTACAGAGATCATCAAGAAGTTTCATCCAGTAGGTAATGTTGCAACTGGCTTTGGAATCTCAAAGTATTCCAGAATCTGCAATGATTTCTAATTTTCATTCAAAAGCTTTAGACAGAAACTATACTCTGAATTTTCTCTAAATGTTATATACTTGGTACATATTTTTTCACCTAATTTATATTGGAATTAAAAGCTGGTTTTTCTCCCCTTTCTGTGTTCTTTACTTTGCAGAATACGATTTATGCTATTGCTAAGAGCTTCAAAGTTGAAAAATACGCTTTTAGGTGCATTAACAAATATAAATAATAATGTAGTTTTTCTACCACTTTAACATTTAATCATTATTTTACTTGACTTATACTTTCTGACTGTACAATACATGTTCAGATATCTATGTTCTTGAATTAAAATTAATGTAAGAAATATATTCAAAAAATGAGGCTAATTGCCTTATTATTTCTCTTCTTTGGCAATCCAATTAAAACATAACCAACACTCAGTTTTTAAAATTAATAGCAGTTGTCAAGTTTAAAGTATAGTTCTTTATATTTCTGAACATTGTCATAAGTCATTTGAGATAGATTTATGAAATGACAGGCTTCCCCAGAATAAAGTACAATGTGTCAAGAAGCTATTCTTTAGTTCCAGTCCAATAGGAATTTAAGAAATCATTTCAAACAGGAATAAAAAATGGAAATAACTTTTGAAACATCTTGCAGATGACAGATACATCTCAATACTCTGTGTATATCACATTTTGAAATCAATGTACTTTTTTTCTATATTTAAAGGTTTTAAATATATTGGAAATTATTGGCATACTGTTCTATGTTCTGAAAATTTGTGAGATAATATAAATCAAGTGGTCATAGTATGTTGGCATGACGTTTCTGTATATAAAGATCTATAATTTAAATGTGACTTTTTATTTTCATTTGAAAAGTCATTAGCTTCCAAGGACAACTGCTGCCAATGCAAAACCAATCTGTATTTTTAAAATACTAATAGCATCCTTTCTTTTGAGAAATGTTTTCAAGTATTCATCTCTTTTCATATCTCCTATAAATACTATGATGCTTAATATCTTTAAAAAACTTCTAAATAAGGTTGCAAATATTTTGTATTGTATAGTCTCAAGAATTCTGAAAAAGTGTCAGATTGTTTTAAATCTTTTCACTTATTTTATTATATATATAATTTATAACATTGTTATATATAATTTATATATAAATATTTCCACTTTATTTTATTACATGTAATAACATGCTTTCTTATTTGACACATAAATGAGTGAATTCACAGAGGTTGAGAAAAAGAAATCTAACAGAATGGTCATGTATTCTACCATCAGCTCTTTCTTTGTCTATTACTGCTGCATCTTATTCTTTCTCATTCTTTTCTTAATTTTGTATGCCATTCAAAAGACATATAAAATTATAATTAATAGGAATCCTTACAAATACAAGAAAATAAGTCTTAAAAATTATTACAATATATTCTTCAATCTTCAAACATCAGTTGTACAAAGCACAATTGATTTCATCATTGTTTTTTTAAAAAAGCATTTTAAAATTTTTTAAAATTGTAAGCCATGGCTTTATTTCCAAAATATTAAAATGTGAAGTAATGTCTCAGAAACTAGGCATATGATAGCTACCAACATTGGCATACAAAATGCCTTTTACATATAAAACCAATCTTAAACTCAATCCACTCCTCCAACAACTTTGATAAGTCAGTATAATTATCTCCATTTTATAGAGGAGGTCACTGAGAATAAGGGATATTAAATTACTAATCAAAAGGAAATATTGCTCAGAAACACCAGATCAGAAAGTCAGATTGGGAAACCAAAGTATGTTTACTGTATTTGCTGACAATGTAAAAGCATACTGTCTAACAACAAAGTCCATGAATGTTTCAACCAAAGGGGGAAAACATGTGTGAGTTTGAACCAACATATATATCAAGTGTCAACAATGTCAAACCAGTATATTATGGAAGCTTTTGAAGCTAGATGGACAATTTATAAAGCCCTCAAAATTTAATAAATTGTTATTAAAGTATCTTTTAGTATATTAAAGAAGCAGTGTACTAAATTCATTCACTCTTTCATCCATCCATTTCTGCATTCATCTATCCATTTACAGGTGACACAATTACCAAGGTTTATTTAAACATAGTTATTGGTGGATTAAGCTAAAGCTTAAAAGAGATGTGGAAAGCTTACTAAATCAATGAATCGAAAAATGTTATCTTTCAAATGTTTACAAATAATTACCACTTAAATATCCACAAAAGCAGGCTGTTAACGTTCTTTGATTTCACAAAGCCAAATGCAAAATAAGATATATTAAAACCACAAGCACTAACTTTTCATGCCAGAGAACACAGTTCCACTATCCCTCCCCCACTTAGGGTAAGCAGTTACTTGAAGCATTTTACTTAATATTGTTTAAATAAGCATGCAGGCAATAAATATGCAGCAGCTAAAAATATCCCTAAAATACTGGGACTCTGAGTAACTTAAAAGAAGTGCATAAAGTTGTAGTACTTTTTAATTTAGTTCATAACTTTTTATCTTAACATCAAATACTACTAATAATTGATTATTTTATACATACAAAAAAGGACAGCAATGCTTTCTTATTGTATTTTAATGCAATATATTTTTCTCCTGTAAGAAAAGCTAACAGTTCACAAACATTAATCATTCATTTATTCTCTTACATAAAAATTGTTACCTACTTACGGCTATGTAGTCAAAGTCACTACAAAATTGTTTATCGAAGTGATCAAACAAAAACCAGGAGCAACTTTTACAGCAGACAGTCTCAAGTATTATTTTAACATGGGTAAAATAAATACATTTCATTCGGCCAAATCTTACTATGCATGAGTTATGAAGCAAAGCCATGCTTAGTGGATAGAAGGATGGCTACTTACCAACAGGGCGAGCTGTAGACATTACAATGGTGTGGTGAGAACATAAAAAAGAAATTAAAAAAAAGAAAGAAAAATTATCAGAATGCATGATGTGTAATGTTACATTTAAGTATGGACAATAGAGTGATTTTTAGTCTCATAATTCAAGTATGACCAAGATGTCTGAGTCTGATAAAATTGAGAGTTACAAATATAATTCTAGGAAAATAATTACTTTGACTCTGAGGACTGACTGTAAGCAATTTAAGAGATATTTTAGGTAAAGTCTTGTCATCATCACTTACTATAGTTATTATTTCAAAGATCTTGAGTTGAACAGCCTTGTGTTACTCCAAAGTTAAAAACCTGATGAATATAACTATTCAAGTCACAGACTAGCAAATGTCATGTTAATAAAAGGCCTCGCTGTCTGATTTAAATAGCAATTGGATTTTAAGCATGGTTAGTCAGAACCATTACAAGGACTACAGAAAAGCCCCTGACGCTGCTTTTCAGTCAGTAATAAGTTAAGATCACATCACTTTTCATCCGTGGACAGAGTGGATGAAAATATAACAAATAGGTTGGAAAATCCTTAGAGATTTCAACTCAGTAGCTCCCTAACTACTGTTAAGCTTTTTTCTTCTTTTGGCAGAGGGCAGGAAACAATGACTGACAAGTTGATTCTTCTTCACACTGAGAATGGCTTTCAAACTGCTGCTTCAACAAATTATCATTTTTTTATTATACCATAACTTTCAATCACTAAAATCAGTGCTAATAGGCTGCCCCAGTTATTAATGCAAAGAAATTGTAAGAGATACACATGGGCTTCATAATCCTTTCTTTAAAAGGAATAATTAGATGGCAAACCATTTTATGCAAAAGCAATAGACAAATATTATAAAACATGTGATCCCATTATCCAAATGAAGAAGAAATGTACTTAGCAGTATATGAACTTTCATGAAATCTAACATTAAAAATATAATTTTTCTCAACAGTGTTTCGCCCATATCCCAGTGGATACAGCTCCGGTGCATATGTAATGTGACTCTGGAACATATCAATAGTTTTGCGTTGATGATGGCTCTTTGGGCATGGCAAGATAGGAACAGCCATTGAAAACGTATTTACACATATTCACTTAACAGATACATCATCATACTAGCTTTGTGCAATCCCTAAAAATAAAAACTTATTTGTCTCTATATGAGAGCCATGGTCTATAATATTCACAATTGAAACAGGAAAGATTCAGACAATAGGCAATAAGGCAATTGTAGCAGTGTTGTGAAAAGTTCAGTTTAGTGGAATCCTAATGTGTCCTAACATATGTGATGTGTTTTCTATAGCAAGAGGAAAAGAGGAGTAAGTTACCTAATGTACCATAATTTCTTTCTTTTTGCAGGGGAGTGGGGAGCAGAATACAAGATTAACTATCAAAAAGAGATAACAGACTAACGATGTGAACTTGTGGCTTATTCTAACCGTTGAAGTTTCTCTTAATTTTGCCAGTGTCCAGTAGAAGAAGAACTTTGTCCTTCATCTTTGAATTTGCGCTTTTCAGCTTTCAACCTTAAGCTGAATTTCAAACATGTTTCCTTTAGAAACAGAAAGGTGTTTTGAGTCTAAGATACTAACAAAAGAAGAAAAAAGAAACTGTCATGAGAAATCCTGTTTTAAATAAATAAAATATATTTCTATTTTATTTTAGTATAGAATAATTCCAAAAATTTTAAGGCTTTATTGCTCAAGAAGCAAGATTATTTGTCCAATCAGATCTTTATGCAAAGCAAATTTTAAAATTTTAAAAATGGGAAAACTGTGCTTACAAATATGCAGTTTGTATTGTCACTTTTTAGCCACTTTAAAAGTTTTATTATAATAAATTATTGATTAGAATAAAGATGCTAGGAGATTTGTTGTTGACTGGATTTATTTCTTCCTAATTACATTTGCAAAGTCAGCAAAGGGAGCTTCTTGATCTTCGGCTTCACTTTATGTTTTTTTTTTTTCTGAAATGGGAAACAACAAAGTGGATCTGTTTCAAATTTTAAGAATAAACTCCCTTACCTTTTTTCCAATTGACTAATGCGAATGTTATGATAAAATTTTAGCAGAAACATCACAATAAATTTTTTTGTCCTTTTTTCATTAGCAACATTTCATCCTGAAGAAAACCAGCAGGTGGATGTTTTCAAAATCAGCAAATTAAACTAAACTGTGTCTCTGCATTAAATGGATGAAAATGAACATGGCCTCTTGGGTCAGTTGACCCTGCTCTAATAAAACAATCCAAAGAAAGGCTGCACATTTCATTTATGTGCATAGAAAAAATGAGCACAGAAAAAAAATAAGTAGTAGATAACAGCATTGTCTTTTTTTTTTTCCTGTAATCTCTTAACATGAGAAAACCCAAATGCTTTTCCTAATGGCACAAAAATATTTTTAAACAGTATTTTACTCTACATTATTTTGTATTAAGGAGATTTTTTTAAACCTAGTTTTTGAGGTTTCAGTCGTAGAGAAGTGATAAATACATACCACAAAGAATAGACACTCTAATCCATCTACAGGATACAGTTTAGGGGAGAGGCCATTTAAGGTTTGCTGATTTAAAAAACAAAACAAAACAAAACCCTATTAAAAACAAACAATGTTTTCTATTAGTTTTGTAAGTTGGCTTCAAACATCCCTGTCTGAGGAGCATGCTTTGTTAAATGAAATGTTAAGGCTGAAACTTTCAACAAATTATGAAAACAATTAGCTGGGAAAGGTCTTAAAGCAAACAGACCACTTCAAGTCTCACTCATCCAAGCATTCAAGTATAAAAGAAATCCTGCTGCTTCTACAAACAAACAGCTCCTCACATTCTCTATTTGTTTAGTCAGCAAATATTTTTGATATTTTTCGAATGGAAAATTTATTGGTTGGTTATTATTTTTTTCCCATTTACTTTAAAAAAAAAGAAAAAACTTTGGGCATAATTTGGTCTAGTAAATTGTTTTTGCAATAAGCTGCCTAGCAAACATGACAAACATATGAAGTCATCCATGTAGAGTGTGGGTTAAATAAAGTGTGTTCATTGGCTTATAAAGGTTATCAGATTTCTATCTTATATAATCCATATATATATGATTCATATATGATCATATTTCTTTATGACCTGTTAACTAATGAAAAGTGAAAATGTTTTTATGCAATTAGCTGTCAGTTTTGTCTAAATATGTTTTGTGTCTAAGATCACACTAGAATGTCTGCAGAAGAAAAAATGAATTAAGTGAAATAAGAACAGAGCAATTGAGTAGTATAAAAAGCAACAATATTTTTCCAGGTATCCAAAGTGCCTATCTCCTAATAGTTACTTGGAAGTCACTGAGTTTTGTATGATTTTAAGCACAAATCACAAATCTGGCAAAAAATCCTTTTTCTTACCACACAAAGGACTAACCTGAGAATCCCTGACACCTTTCTTAGAGGTTCAAACTTCTCCAAACCTTTCTCCTAACGTTCTGAAACCTGGGAGCAAAGCTGCATAAGGGTCAGAGGTATGACTAAACAGGGTAAGATGTAACTGAGACTTGAATGAAAACATGCAGCCAATCTCTTTATCACCAAGGATGAGAGGAGGAGGTACAATTAGTAGTGAGAGATAGCTTGCCTATCTTTGTTTGATGTTCTATGAGTGTAAATGATGCCATGGGTAATGTCTACTTCAAGAATAAGTGTAACTGTCTACATGGTACTACTTGGTACCTTGGACTATATAATTTACCTCATGTGATCAAAAAGCTCCACTGAAAAGACAGTTAATCTATTCTAGTGCACTGTAAAGTTAAGTAATGCTTTCTTTCCTTTATAAGAAATTCCAGTAAGTTTATAAATGAACATTATTCCATGACTGAGGAAGTTCATGACACACAGAAAGTGAGAGTTATTACAAGAGCAGCACTGACTATTTCAATTATTTAAGGCCAATGAACTTCACAAATCAGTTTCTAAGTCAGATTATCTCAAGGCTGGAGAGCTCCTCTGTATTCATTTTCACCTTTGGAAGCATTGCTAGTGTTTTTCAGATTGCTGTTTTGAATGCTGACATTAAAAGGAACTTCAAAATAGTATACTACTAGTATAAAGTGACAAACTAGTAAACAGAAAACATGGGAGTACCTTTGAAACTGGTGACATTTAAAAACAGTAAGTAGTTGAAAGCAATGGAAATGAAAAGAGTAGTACGCATCTTTTCTAAATATAAGATTTACTTTTAAGCCATATAATCTAGTAACTTTAAACCATATAAGCAATTTACTAAGTAAGAATTAATCCCTTTAAGTTATCATCATTTGGAATCAAATATTGAAACTAATTTTATTTCAGTTAATAATAGAGAGGACACAAAATCTAGGCATTTTAGTAAAACAAAACAGCATAATCCATTAATTTGATTGTAAGTTCACTTACCAATTTAACCAAATATTAGTCTCCTGGTTCAATTATGTTTGACATCTTAAATCTCTTACCTCGGACTGTGAGTGTAGCAGAGGCTTCCATTTTTCCAACCCGATTCTCAGCAATACACATATAGGTGCCTTCATCTGTACTCATGGTCTTTTTAATTCTTAGTGTGTAATCATCTTTTATGTCATACCTGTGTAGAATATGAGCTGGTTTTATTAAACAGTATTAGCTATATAGATAATAACAATAAGTATTTATCTTCATTTTTCTTTTTATACTGTATTTTACATAAACACACATACACACACACACACACACACACACACACACACAAGTCTGCCATAAAGTACAATTGCATAGATTGAAGGTATTGCTAATAAAATTAATTTCATATCTGACCTTTAGCTACTTGTCAGTTACCTATCCTTTACATATATATGCAATTCTTTCCACTTCACAACTATCAAAGGCATAATAAGCACTTTGACCTTTCTTTGGTAGCTCTTAACTACTAAAGAAAATAGTATACATCTCAGTTTCTTGTTGAGTCATATCTCAGTTAGTCACATTGTTCAATAATACAATTTATTTTTAGGCACCTTGGAAATAAGATAGCTGAAATATATTAAAGAACAAAATTTTTCTCTTGTTTGTTGGCAAATTGACAAAATGGGCATTAGTTAAACGAATTAAGGGTGTGTAGTCATTTTTGTAATAAGGACTATTAACTCCTGAAACATCACCATGCCTTGGAGTGATTTCTGGAAATGCACATCCTCAGCTCTTTCACGTGCATTTATTGTTTCACCACCATTTCATTAATGAAGCAGACTAACAGAGTGGGTCAGAAAACATTACAACATGAAATATTTGGGGGTACTTACATGAGAATATATTCTTATTTGATTCTAAGAAATTATAATTGTACAAACTAAATAATCAAGCTTTTTTTCCCATTCTTTTCACATCTGATCTTTCCTCCTGATATTTACCAGTGGTTTTTATTTCAAACACACATCTTGCAATAGTTTCTGATTGGCCACATTGCTTCTCTTCCTCATATATACCACAGTTAGATCCACATTTCCAAAATATTATTTTAATTGGTTCTGTCTGCTCAAAACTAGCTGTGACTTCCTGTTGCTTTCAGGACAAACACAAACATTTTAGGCTTGCATTTAAAACTATCATAATCAGATATGTTCTACTTCCAGCTTTAGCTGGAAGAATAACCCAGCTTAACTTTATTAGGGGTTAAGACATGAAATAATACAGTCCTATTTTATAGACTTTGGCATGATAAAAAGCAATGTCTGTGTACCAATCATGCCAACCAAACTACCCTAACTCTTTCATCCTTTCATTATTGTGGTTACTTTTCTGTCTGTATGTTTTGCCTTAAAATTCTCCTTATTAAGTACACTGTAAGTGGTTAGGAAAAACTTATCCACTACTTTCTTAACCACGACGTTCATTTTGAAGCCATTTATTACCATACTATAAAAATCGAATTACTACCTTTTTGAAAACTTATTGCTACAGCAATAATTCTGCACTTAGTTACATTTTGTATTGTTATCTATTTTGATGAAGGCACAGATCTTGTCTGCTTCACTCACTGCAATATACACACCACCAAACATAGAGTTTTAAACGTCCAGTAGCATGATCAAGTAGTTAAAAGCACAGAGTCAGGAGTAAAATGGCCAGAGTTGTATTCATGGACTTGGCCTCGTAATATGCTTCTAAGGGTGGGCAATATACTTAAATTTTCTGGGTCTCTATTTCCTCGTTAGCAAAATAAGTGCTAAGGATAACATTTATTTCATGGAGTTTGTGTGAGCTTTAAATAACGTATAAAGTACTTAAAGCAGGCACAGAAAAAGCACAGTACATGTTAGCTATTATTATTCCACCTACTAGGAGCTCAAGACACACTAGTGGTGAATACATATCTTGTTTCCTATTGATATAAAGGCCAACTGTGAATGGCTTCAAGGCTGCAAATTGCTTTACCTGTATCTTTATAGTTTAGTGCAAGTACTAAACTAAAAGGCATACAAGAGCAAAATACAGATAAATACTTTCTGCTTAACTTTGCCAGTAAAAATGTAAAAAAACAACTATTTTGATAATGGCTTCAGAAAAGTTACTGGTGATGTATTTAATGTATAATAAAAATAATATTTTCTACAGTTAGCCTATGTACTGCATGAGATGCTTAGCTATAAGATAGATAGAAACATTTAAACACTGTATTTTGCAGACATTTCCAAGTCATCTAAAAACAATGAATTCTTGGCTACTGTTTAGCCATTTATTCTTGTTTGACTTTCAGAAGTCTCTACGTTGTCTTATAGCTGACTTTTTTCAAGAGCTAAAAGAGGGAAGATAAACTTAATGGTCTAAAAAGTCTTTTTGGAGCAATACACATGTGAAGCCATGATTTCAAGTTAATTTTATATAAATATGTGTGTGTGTGTGTGTATATATATGTGTGTGTATATATTTATATATATGTGTGTGTATATATATATAATATATAATATTATTTCTGATTTGCCATTGTGAAAATATTGTATGTTACCTCAATTTAAAAAAATGGTTTCACACATCATTCATAGTATCCTCAAAACCTTATTCTGAATCAGAAATTGTCATTTTATAGATGAGAAAATGGATACATAGTCAAGTAAAATGACCTGCTCAAAGTCATGTTATTACTAAAGAAAAACACTAGAATTAACATCTTGACTCTGAATTTGTCACTTTTCCCATTCTATCTATACTTCTTCTCTGCAAGAAAACAGTCTAAGTTTTAAATGCTAACTTAAAACATTAAGACACATAACTACATAATTTGGACAGAAAAATAATTTCACATTTGACAAATATTTAGTTATAGCTTATGACAAAATTTTCCTTCACATTAGAGACATTAATTACACAGGAGACAACATGGAAGCTAAACAAAATGTAAAAGTTAGTTATCTCCTGCTTTAGTTAAAAAAAAAAAAGTGTGTATTCTAATCATCAGAGAACTGCAATCAAAACCACAGTGAGACACCATCTCACAGCAGTCAGAATGGTTACTATTAAAAAGTAAAAAAATAACATTTGCTAATGACTCTGTGAAAAAAAGAGAATGCTTACACATTGCTGGTGGGAATGTAAATTAGTTCAGACATTGTGGAAAACAGTTTGGAGATTTCTCAAAGAACTTAGAACTACTATTTGACTCAGCAATCCAATTACCATGTAAATATCCAAAAGAAAATAAATTGTTTTACCAAAAAACCCACAGGCACTTGTATATTTATTGTCACGCTATTCACAATAGCAAAGACATGGAATCAATCTAAGTGTCCATCAACAGTGAACTGAATAAAGAAAATGTGGTGCATATATACATGGCATACTACACAGCCATGTAAAAGAAGGAAATCATGTTCTCACTTAGAAGTGGAAGCTGAAAATTGGGTACACATGGATATAAAATTGAAACTACACACTAGCGACTACTAGAGGAAAGAGAGAAGGAGGAGGCAAAGGGCTGAAAAACTATCTGTTGGATAGTATGCTTACTTCCTGGGTGATGGCACCATTTGTAGCCCCAACTTCACTGTCACACAATATGCCCATGTAACAAACTGTACATGTACTCCCAAATCTAAAATAAAAGTTAAAATTTAAAAAAAATTGAAAGTGTTTATTTAAACACATAATACATAATATTTGAACCCAAACTAATTCTGAAATCTGACTTCCTGAGATTTTTTCATTATTTTAAAGAAAGGTGGAAATAAGAATAGGAATGAGTTTTTTGTTTGTTTGTTCTGTCATTAATGGTACCTTGATCAGGGATACAAGTAATTGTGCATTCTATGATTGCAAATTACCTTCCTTGAGAAAAGTTAAAATTAAATATTACTTGGGAAGAATAAAAGGAATTAATCTTAACAACTAATAAAAAAGACTACCTTTCAAAGAGACTGTGCCATTAAAAGCAAACAGCAAATCTAATTTTTTTTCTACCTATAGAACAGGTTTTCAGATATAGATTGTAAAACAGTGGCCAAGGCCAACGGTCTGGTGGCATGGGCCAGATTTGTTAGAAAACATAAAAGTACAGAAAGTAACTAAATCCATTCTCAGTGAGACAGGTATGCTTTGGAGTAAAAAGAAATTTTTGGTGATAATATTTAATGATCTTTCATGTAACAGTGCCCAGCATAGATCATAGGAATTAGATGCTCAATAGCATTGTCATCTTTTAATTTCTCCTTGAAGATCATTGAAATTTGAAAAGATTATAATAAACATTTCATGATTTTATTCAAGAAATGCTGATGACATATCTCATGCATTGCATCAAAATTTGGGGATACGTTACTTAATAGGATTTAGAGCCTACTGAAATGATGTCTGCCTCTACATTAGGGTGATCAGAACTACCTCCGATGCTCTCTCCAGCTAATACACATTTCCCGGGGCCATGCCTTGTCTTTCTCCAATTGGAAATATATGTTACAATACATGTCTTGTTATGTCCCATCACACTGGGATGGTGTAATTTAAAAAAAAATTTCCAGTATTTAGTTACCGAAATGCTCACAGTCTTTTAAATTCTCATTTTTCTTGCTGCATCTTTGCCTGAGGAAAGACTGTAAATATTATTAGCAGTTTATATGATGCATTTATAATCAAAATACTTCGAATATATATAAAGTGATTGACTCATTAGGTTAAAAAAAACCTTAAAAGTTCACCTTCTGCAACAATACATGGACACTGGAATCCCATCTGCAACATGCAACCAATCAGTCTTCTGGTTTGTTCCTAGGACAAGTGGCCTTTGAACATCTCTATTAGAAGATCTTCTACATATGATGATATAAAACATTTCTTCCCAAAGTTACTATTGATAGTACTTACTCCTTGTGCCAAACAGAAGAGTATACTCTCTCTCCTACAAGAGAGCTTTTTCACTTTTGGGTTTCTTATGAATTATTTCATATTCAGGCCAACTATTCCTAATAACAGCAACCATATACTGTACAGTAATCCCCATTATTCAGAGTGACTACGTTCCAAGACTCCTAATAGATGCCTGAAACCACAGATGGCACTGAACTACAAATACTCTACACGAGACAGTCAATCGTCACTGAGAAGGCTACTAAGTGACTAACTGGCTGGTAGCCTGCATGGCATGGATACGCTGGACAAAGGGATGATTCATGTCTTGGTGGTATGAAGCAAGACAGTGCAAGCTTTCATCATGTTACTCAGAATACTGTGCAGTTTACTTCTGATGAATTGTTTATTTCTAGACTTTTTCATGTAATATTTTTGTACCACAGTTGACCAATGGTAACTAAATTCACAGAAAGGGAAAGTACGAAAGTGCAACTCAGAACGGACCACTGTAGTAGCAGTTATTTTATCTAAGGGCTTCATGGGAAATTAAGAGCATCAGTACAGATTTACTGATTGATAAACATAAATCTGATTATGTCACTGCACTGTTCAAATCTATCCAATGGCTTCTCATTTTGTCACTCAGAATAAAATCTATTTATTGATAGTGTTTAAAGCTTTAGATAATCTGGTCCTTGCCTACCTCTCAAATTTCATGTTCACTTTGTTCCAGTCACATGGCTTTTCTTTTACTTGCTCAACATAAGAAGTCACATCTACTGTGTCTTTGTAGTGCTTTTGCAGATTCTTGGAATGTTCTTCCCCTACGTTTTCCACAGCTTACCCTTTTTGACTTTCAGGATAGCCCAAATATCATTCCCTTAAATGTGTCTTTCCAGCCTAAGTAATCTAGTTACTGTCCATCAGTCCAGTTACTTTGAAAAATTACTTTTTTTTTATTCTTTGCTTTCATATTTCTTTTGTCACATTTTAATACGTTTTATTTTCTTCAAAGCACATATCTTTACCACATCTTTTGTTTCCTTATTTCTTGTCTCCTTTATTTCCAAGAGCTTGTATGTTCCATGGGAATGAGTTCTGGTTTTCTCTTGTTCTAAACTGTAAACCCCAAGTCTAACCAAACAGTGCTTGAGATATAAGAGGTGTTCAATGAATTCTTATTGAAAAAGTGATGAAGCATCAACAAATGCTTGAAATTCTTCTCTACTTCCTTATAGCATGGTTATGAGTACAACAATTACATGCAGTACTGAAAGATTAACTAATTTTACATGTAAAAAGATATTGTATCAAGAAGCATAGTAATGTTGTATTTATATACCAGCAATTAGCTCTGAAATGTAAATTAAATTCATGTTGATGTAATAATGAAAATGTAAGAATTTGAAATATTTAATACATTAATGCTACTAGCTATATGGAGATAAGTTGGCAATTTGAATGGCAATCTACACATTTGGTTTATATATTATCATTAGTAAATTACCCTCTGTAAATTAGTAACATGAATAAATAAATAATATCTCTCCCTCCACCAAAATAAATGAAATAATTTTAGGAGAATGTATAAAACAAATGTGAAGACTGAAAGAGAACAAAGTAAGCTTTGTATTTTGTTCCATGCTTTCAAATACATAAGCTCATTATTTTGGTAGGGCCGTTTCAAGTCACAGGTCTTATGAAAATAAAATAATGACAATAAAAATATATTTGCATAGTATTCTCAAACATATCTTTCATTTATCCTCATAACAATTCTGGTAAGTAAGGTGGGAAGTTAATATTTTCATTTTAAAAATTAGAAAATGTACATATATAAAAGTCAACCTGAAAACAAACCATATAGATTATTCTTAGACGTTTATAAAATCTGGCATAGCACAAATTGGGATATTATGTTCAATTTTATCCCTTGTTTCTTAAGAAAGGAATTATGGCGTGAAAATCAGAAAGGTGAAGTACACTAAGCTCTTCATGTGTAAAATTAATAATTTCAAAGAACTTTGTTAAAGTCTAGAAAACCATGAAGATATAAATGAGTGAACATGAAAATATTCAGCTAATCCCATATTATTAATATTAAAGGAGAACATTTGGAACCTAAATAAAGTACCTTAGGATAAAAAAAAATACTCTTTTATTATGCAATAATAAGAAAATACATGAAAATTGGTTATTTCAGGAAACAGATCATAAATTCTGAGACACAATAAAGAATTTCAAAATTACTGAGCCTGGTCTAATGTCCTAATTTTAATATTAGAAAAATAGTACTTGGTTATCCAGTGCCCTGGAATTCATCAGTAGCAAAGGTTTAGACTGTATTGGAATCTAAGTCTCCTGGAGCAATCTTCATCAACTATATTACAAAGATTTTTACCTAGCCTTTTACCAAGGGACAATATAAGCATTCAATTTTTTAAAATCCTGACGTATGAATCCATATAAGAAAATTAAAGTAAGCAGGGGTTATACTACCAAAAGGGTAGCTGCTTCTCAGAATTTTTTCCTAATGGGTTCAAAGAATGTATGGTTAAGCCTTTAATGGCTGTTGATATTGATATTAAAATTCAGGTCTCATAGTCTGGGTACTGAAATTTACCTTAGGTTGTATAAATTTGTGGTGTGTGTGTTAGTCTAGTCATATTTTAAAATTATTGAAACAATTGAAATCATTTAAAATGTGGACTTTTTTTTTTTTTTTTTTTTTTTTTTTTAGGTGGAGTCTCTGTCACCCAGGCTGGAGTGCAGTGGCATGATCTGGCTCATTGCAACCTCCACCTCCCAAGTTCAAGTGATTCTCCTGCGTCAGCCTCCTGAGTATCTGGGACTACAGGCATGTGCCACCATACCAGGCTAATTTTTGTATTTTTAGTAGAGACAGCGTTTCACCATGTTGGCCAGGCTCATCTCGAACTCTTGACTTCAAGTGATCCACCTGCCTTGGCCTCCCAAAGTGGTGAAATTACAGGGGTGAGCCACTGCGCTAGGCCACATGGATATTTTAACATACAAATTTGAATTTTCAAATCAAGGTCTGTCTTACCCAAAATATAAGCTCTTTCTGCTTCCTCATACTGCTGACCCAACAAGCCTAATACAGTTGTCCACCATTCAGACACTACTGTTCCTCCCAACATCACTAACTCACTGTGCCAGTCTCTAGTCTGAACCCTGACAGCACCCAAAAAAAAAACCTGGGAGACTCAATCGAATTACGATATCTTTGTGAATATTTATATTAAGAAGTGTCTCAGGTCAGAGAAAGGATAGGCCTATAATTGTGATTAGATTAACTCCTATCTGCAAAAACTTCAGAAATATAAAGACTACTTTAAATAAATTATGTCAAACTAATTTCAAAAACTAGAATGTAAATAGTTGGTTCATTACTAATTTCACATGTAGGCAACCTGAAGCAAAACATGACAAAGTTTCTTTCTCAAAACACATATGGAGGCAGTATGGTTGGGGGAAAACTCTCGTGACTACCAGTTTCTGCTTTCCTTAATGGGTCATGGTTTCCCTAAGACAGTAATTTGTTTCTTAAAACAACCAGGTGTCAAGTATTTTCCCAGGTCTAGTAAATGTGGCCTTATTTCTTAGATTTCTTTCTAGTTTGGTCCTTGTTTAATAGTAATCTCATTGTAACCATTACATTGAAAAATTAGGAAAATACTCATTTCTCCCTTGAAAGCAAATATTGAAAGTGTAATAGGAAAAGTTACAAATAATAATTCCTTACATTTAAAGATATATTTATAGTGCACAACAGGGTTTTACATATAATTGCACAGCAGTAAATAACTTAGAGAAAATGCCTATTTCCAAACACAATTTTACAGAAAATGCTGACATTGTTGTCTCAAGTTATAAAGGGACTGGAATCTTTTTTTTTTTTTTTTTTGAGACAGAGTCTCACTCCGTCACCAGGCACCAGACTGGAGTGCAGTGGCCGGATCTCGGCCGGATCTCTACCTCCCGGGTTCAAGCAATTCTCCTGCCTCAGCCCCTGAGTAGCTGGGATTAGAGGCATGTGCCACCACGCCCAGCTAATTTTTGTATTTTTAGTAGAAACGGGGTTTTACCATGTTTGTCAGCATGGTCTCAATCTCTTGACTTCATGATCTGCACGCCTCGGCCTCCCAAAGTGCTGGGATTACAGGTGTGAGCCACCGCGCCCGGCCCGGGAACCCTTTTATAGTTACATTTATTTTTCTAACAACAGCATGCATTTTCCATTGGATGTGTGCATTTATTGCTCTGTGTACATTTACATTGGGCAGGTGGGTATTAATGTTTTGGCTATCTTGTGCTCAGTTTTAAAACCTTTGGAAACTAACTTTATCAATATTTTTTCTCAATATTACTCTAAAACCATATGTAACTCCAGGAGGTTCATAAATGTTTTTCCTGATATTTACATCCTTTAACATTATTCTCTTATTAAACAACAAAGGTATTTAAAATTTGCTTTTAATTGCCTTTAGCCTTCTTTAAACAGTCTAGAATAAATTTTAAGTAAGTACATTTATTTTGGTATGAAACAGCTACTTTGTAATATGGTATAATATTATACATAATCAACACTGGTGGTTGATCACACGTAATGATCAATGTCAATGTAGAAGGTATCATTGTCTGTAATTAAAACCAGGAAATAAAAAAATAGATGAAAAACACATTGCTGATGAGGAAATTCAAATAGAAATTTGGTGATTTTCATTGTGAAATCTGCCAGTCTTTTACTTAAATAAATGCAGTCATTGTTGCCAAGTTTGATTAATGAGAGTTGTACAATTGTGTGCTGACAGTCCCCACCATAGAGATACCTTATTTTTTCTGATATGAAACACTGCTGAAAAACGCAACCCAATCAGATTTGGCTCCTGGACAACATGTGCTATCATCACTGTACCGTGAATTGAGATTGATTGGTAACCAGCTGTGGCAAAGTGGAAAAGAAGCTCTGTGTTTTTGTGGGTTTTTTTTTTTTCCCAAGAAAAAAAAAAGAAGCAAAAGAAAACTGAATTGTGTCAAAATCATTACCATCTGTTCAGCTGAATAAAAAATAAAACAATATAAATTTATTTTAATACTTAAAACCCACAGTTTGCATGCAGCATTCTGTGTGTGATCTTATATTTGATGAACAATCTTAAAAGTGCTTCAAAAGATAAATATTAAGTAGTTTTAAGAAACAAAGTACTGCACTCTAAAATCATTTCCAGATTTAAACGAAAGAATCTATCTTATTTCTTCCTCATAAACATACCTGCTCTCATACCTAGTGGCAAGATTTCCTATACAGCTAAATTTACTTTTAAAATATCAAACAGGCGACAGAGCAAGACTCTGTCCCCCCTCCAAAAAAGAAAAAGAAAAAGAAAATCAAATAGGAATTGAAAACTGGCAAAACTTGATAACCACATTTCATTCATGACTCACACTCTGCAATTCTTGATTCACTTTAAGCCACAAGTATAGGAAAGTCTCGTGATTTTCTAGCTTTTAAGAATAAATTTCAGACAATTTAGGGACTCCCAAGCCTTCCACAATGACTATAGAGTTTAGGAGGAAAACAAAATTATGAAATATAAATTATTATTTTTATTACAAACTGGAATGTGATCATGCTCCATTCAAGCCTGTGTATCTCATCACCTTGTTTGAATTATGTAAGGACTCTATAAAACTTCCTGAACCGCCATTCTCATCTCAAAAGCACCTTTGTTTTTTAGGGAAGGAAATTTATTTTCTCAACATGTTTAGTTTTTGAAATCACCTACTACTTCTTATTATAAGATTTCTGGCTCCAATTCTGGAACAAGTGTTTTGAATTAGCACTTAAAATTTTATTATGCATCTGCTGTATTAATCGTTAAGTTGGTCAATAGTAAAAACCATGAATAGAACCAGGAAACATTTAATGTCTGTATGAGTAAATGTTTATTTCCCTTTAAAGAGACTTGAAAAGTTTGTTTTCAATTTTCAAAACTCTTCCACTCAATTCAAATAGCTGACGGTCAAGCTATACCTTTAGACTCTTTCAGAAAGCAAAGATCTATAAAAATAGGCATTCTATAGTTCCATCATTCAAGAAAAGTTCACTATGGAGCTTTATATGAAAATGTCACATATTGTATCATCTTACTTTCAACAGAAGAATTTTTAGGATAAAATCACTTATTCATCTCATGGAATCATGTATTGATTTTTTATACATACTAATTAGTTCCACTGTACCATGTTATGGACATGGAGATATATCCATCTAGAACTTAGTGACAGTGTTATTCAATCACATGGGCATTTTACTAACTCACAAGTTTATTTGAGGCATGCTTCTATAAAATATAACCTTTCCTGCAGAAAGTTCAATCTTTTACCTCTTTCACTTTTGAGAGCTGAGAATAGGAAATGTTGCTCAAATTTTCTAAAATGATCTTTCCACTCACAATTTTTCAAATAATATCTTTGCACAGACAACATTTAAAACTGTTACTAAGACTCACAGAAGTATTTCTTGGCAATCTAATTCCATATGATGCTTTCTTAATCTTTAATATTTAAGGTGTATCCTAAAGGCAAGCTCTTAAATCACCTTTGAGGTCTGAGACCCCAAAATGAACACAATAAGCCATTCTTTTGCTGGTACAGACTGGGCCTTTGTTTTTAATCTATAGCCAACCACAGGTCACACTTTTCTTTTTGTCTGCAATTATAAATGCAGGCTAACGTTTATAGTTTGGGTAAAGTGAATATTTGCCTGTTCTCTCAGGGATCAGGTTGCAAGCAATTTCTGGGCAGGGAAACTCAGAGAAGTATGAAAGATAGATACCCTTTTAAGTAAATAAAAATTTTCACAGCATTCATTGTAAAAGGAAAGAAACAAAAAGCCTGGGAAGGTACTCTTGCAGGGAAATAGTAAGAAGCAAGGTTATCCTTAAGTGAACTTGCTGTTCTGTTCCAGAAGCCTCTACAGAAACTTGAAATATGATGGCATTCTTACTTTGTCTTAATTAACCAAGCAATATTCTAGCCTCTCTTGATTTCCCATATTCTACCCTCACTACCTTTATCCTCCTGCGATCACTGGCTCTCTCCCGGGCCTGACGCATAAATGCAAAACCTTTATGCTAGTCTTCCTTTAGCACAGCTGAGAGAGGAAGGCATTTTTTCCAACTAAAAAGCTAAGCAAAGGCATACAAATGAAAAAGATGTTTAAAACTATCCACAATTGGACAATACTTGATTTAATGAAGTGCAGATTTCAGCTCATAAGGTAACTAGGCCAAAAAGATCAGGACTTGAACCTATGCCAAGGAATTTGGGTACTGTCCACCTTGCAACTACAGCCTCTCTCTGGAAGGTGGGCAATGAAACCAAACTTCGGCTGGGCTCTTTCAGAGGTCAATGCATCCCGTTCACGCTAAACCAGAACTCCTTCCAAGTTTCAACCAGTGTAGCCTGTGGCTGTCTTCTGAGTGTCCGTCTCTCCCATCTTCCCTTCCTATGGCAGACATGGGAGGCTTCAGGGATTAATTCTCTTGGCAAATTTGTGGCCAGCTGTAAAGTTCCCAGACTGTTGGTTTTGGTCATCACCCAAGTTTCCATCTTCTCCTGTCTTCTTACTCTCTTGTTTTTCACTTCCTCTGAAATGAGTTTCATCTCCTCTAATATAACCCCTCACAAAATTTTTGTGGCCATCTCCATGAGGACTTTTCACTCCGATTTCTAAACTACCTGTTTCCTGATTTGTGAAGTGTCTTTCTCATCTGTCCTTGTCGGATATTTCTGAGATATAACTGAGAAAAATTTATATTTCTTATGCCTTAATGCAGATCTGGCTCTTCTCTGAGGATTAGCCCTCTGGTATAAAAGCAAAGGAAGAGGAAAAATGAAGACCAACCATTCTAAGCAATTACTCCATGTCTGGCACAGAGTAATTACTCAATAAATATTATCTGAATGAGCTACTTATTATCTCTCATATAAATAAAATAAAGCAAACCAAAACAAAATTCAACTTCATTGAGTCTCACCTCATCCAGTTTTCAAATGAAATATTTAGAATTTTTTCTTCCTTCAGATGATAATTAATAGGCCTTACCTCACAGGGCTGTTGTAAGAACTAAACGTTCAGAGTTTTGAGATTTGCACAAGGCACATAGTAAATCCTCAATAAACGTCACCTAACATTTTCCATCGCTGCCCTCACTTCATTCTTATCACCTCCGGCAGTGATATTATTGTCTTTATCTTTGGCCATTGTCCTCCCCGGCCTTTCAAATGGCTCCACCTTTAAAACCTGAGGTTCAAATGTCTGATCCGGCCATAACCTCGGTTGTATCCTCCTAGCTTAATGAGTTCACAGACTGAACCTCTTCCTCCATGTCTCTCTATCAACCCTTTGTATCTTCTTTACTTTCTCTACCCTGCTTTGATGCTGTGGTCCATATGTTGCTTGTCTATATCTTCGGTTATCTTGTTGCATTGCTTTAATGTTGCATTTGCCTGGCAAACCCCCAAGTTTATATTAATATGACAGTTTACCATCTTCTTTAAATATATACAGTAGACTAATAAATATTTCAATTCACCTTTGACTGACTCTCTGAAGGGTTCAAGGAGTAGTTCAAACTTCTGAACTCAGTCTATACGTGACTTCCTCATTGGTCTCTGGACACTTCTTCAGTGTCCTCTTACACTCGAGCCCTCAACTATACCTCAGAATTCTCAGGCTGTCTCTTGTATCCCTGCATGTGCTGATTCTTCACATCTGGCCCACTCACTATACCTCCCATCTCTCTTTCCCTTTAGCCCAACTACTTCTGCTTATGCAGACCTATGATTAATTTAATATCTACTTACGCCTCTAGATTTCAAGCTTCATGAAAGCATGGCCATGTCACTTTTATTAACCATTGTATCCTCAGAGCTTAGTACAGTTAATTGAACCTAGTAGGCAGTCAAGACAAATTTGCCCATGAGGGAATAAAAGAATGCTATACACATGCAGGAAGAGGAAGGCTGTATTCTCTCATCGGCATCAAACATTGCTCACGACAAACTGCCAAGTGTGTACAATGGAGACACTGTAGACATCACACAGTACATTTTAAGCAGAAGGATCACTTTGTTTTCTGTTTATTGAACTTCGGCCTCTGAGTTTGTTCAAATAATATCTTCTATTCATCATTTTCCACTTCAAATATTTTATGTCCAATTCTGGATGTCAACACTATTAACACAATTTTTCACAAGACTCAAGAGCCACCACCTAACCTATAGTTCAAGGTAGATATAAGTTAAAGAGAATATACTTGCTTACACTTGTCTTTGTTCTATTATTTAACCTGAAAACCTTATGAAGAAAACCAAAGTGTACCCCCACCCTGAAGTATGAAGTACTGTTAAGCTGGGGAAAGATAAGATGCAGGGAAGCATCCTGCATTTCCTTTGTGTTTGCTGAAGACAAGACAGGGATTTACAAATACAAAAGGTCTTTCTCTCCTCCTTCCTCCCTTCCCACCTAAAGACAGGCTGTAAATTCTCACTTACAACCTTTATCAGCCCAGAGATGGCGCCAGGAGAATCTTGGGGTAAACGACTCTTTCCTGATCTCCCTCCTTTGAAGCCTAGGACTACTTCGTCTTCGCACTTTTGAAAAATTGATGTTCTTTGTTGAAAATAATATATAAACAAGACTCCTACACCACTGCTTTGAGTTACCTTCCTCTCATTGTGATGTGCTCTACATTCTCTAATAACTTGTTTGCTTTTCCTCTTGTTAATCCGTCTTTTGTTGCAGGAGTCTATTCCAACTACAAACTTATGAAGGTTGAGAAAATAATACATTTTCTCCCCTCACACATCCACTCCTGTTGCCTAGATAAAGAGACTGAAGTGTGATCTTCAGCAGTGAAAAAAAGAGCAAGGTCTAAATGGTGTTTTTTAAAAAAAAATATTTTAAGATAAAAATTAAGTTTAAGTTAAAAAGCAGATGATAAAAATTATAAACAAATTTCTTTATTGATAAATCCTTGATTTATATCGAACACAAACATCAAAGAACTTATCACAATTTTAGAATTTACTTAGACTATTTTAAATCATTGACATCATAGTTATTATTTCTTTTTTAGGCTTTAGACTATGAATAGCTGCAGATAGTGCACTGACCTATCACTGACAATTACATTATTGTTCCCAAAAATGCAGAGAACTTTAATATCAACTATAGTCATTCTGGTTTACACTAAATTGAAAACTCCTAAAAATTTAGAGATTTAAATATATTCAACTATTTAATATGTATATATTTATCTTATACTGTCTTATAAATATGTATATAAACCTCTAAACTTTAAATACATATATTTATATATAATATATAACTTTTACTATCTAGCCTATAAAATTTATAATAATATATGTGTTATATATAAACTTTTGTAATATATAAAATTCAAGATTTTACTATATATTTTAAATTATATAAAATATATAAATACATATTTAAAGATTAGAGATTCAAATATAAATATATCTTTGCAATATTTTGAAAAAGACATGAAGAGATGGCTGGAACTTTCAATTTAGTGAAAATCAGAATAATGGTTAAAGTTCCCTGCAGTTTTGAGAACAAGATATATATGTACTTTGTGAAATCATTTACTTCTTCTTTCCACATTCATAGAAGATCAAATGCAAAGCATGATAGTGATTATATGAAAGGGTTTCTTTGGTTTATCATGATCAGAAAGGAGTATTTCACTATTTTCATGATTGTCCTTAATATGCAACACTCTTATGACAATTTTCCCACTAACTTTTCATAGATCGTTTAAATAAAATCTGGTGCAATTTCCTGAATTTATTACTTTTAAATGCTTTTAAAATAAAGCAGGTATTATTTTCAATACGTTCTTAACTAAGTAGAACTTGGAAATTTGCTGTTAAAGGCAAATATATTACAACAGAGAAGAACATGTTGGAACAACTAACGTTGTGGAGGCAAGTTAAGTTATCCTTTCATTTAACTTAATTTTTTTAAGTTAAATGATTGTTTAACTTAAATAATTGTCTAATAATTGTTTTACTAGATTAAATACTTTCAAAACTGGTTTTACAATAGAACTAGAAATTGCATTATCAGATTTGGGAAAATAGATATATCTCACAGTTATGTGTCTGGGTAGAAATTAACCTCAACTTTAAGTCGTTTTAGGAAAATACTTTAGGGATCACATCCACAAGAATCCACAGAGCTCACAGCTCAGACCAGAAGTTTTTAGACAGGCACAGCTCATTCTTTCACTCTTTTGCACGCAAGAAGAAACACTGTGATAAGAGACAGCCCATTCACGGTCAAATTGGTAAAATGCGTTTCCGAATTTGTCATCTACTTGGTGGCCTTGCTGACTTTGTTGGACAAATGCTAAGAAGTCTTCCTCATCAGTGTTCAAAGAACCAGCTGGGGAGGCGACTATATTATCAGAGGGATGGTCAGTCTGGGATTCTGTGGAAGACTCAAAAGGCTCTCTTCATTTTTCTTCTGCCAAGAGAAACTTCCTCTTAAAATGTGTTTATGGAATAATTCATGAATTCCATACAACCTCGTAGGAATACTTCTGATCATTAAATATTTCAGATAACTCATGGATTTGTAGGTCTATTTGAAAATGAGACCTACATTCTCTATGAATGTATGAAAATGAATGAAATGAGACCTTAATTACATTCTCTAATTAAGATATTCTTCACTGGTTTCATCAATTCAGCAACTATTTGATGTGCAAGGAATATGAAGAAAAATTATCTGTCTTATGTAGTCTAGAAAAGGTACAAAAATATACATTCATCTCAAATCATTAGAAAACCAACAGGTCTTGTGTTAAATGATGACATGCCTATATCAAACCAAATTATGATATTAGTCATTTGTATTACTAGGTATAACCATCATATCTAAGGCAACAATGAAAGATTATTATCTTTGAAGTCTATGTCAGTGCATTATATTTTATTATTTTTGTCCTAACATTAAAAACAAAAATAAATATTACATAAAATAAGTAATTGACGCAGTGGCTCACACCTGTACTTTAGGAGACCCAGCACTTTAGGAGGCCCAGGCAGGCGGATCACGAGGTCAAGAGATCGAGACCATCCTGGTCAACATGGTGAAACCTCGTCTATACTAAAAATACAAAAAATTTAGCTGGGAGTGGTGGCGCGCACCTGTAGTCCCAGCTACTGGGGAGGCTGAGGCAGAAGAATTGCTTGAACCCAGGAGGTGGAGGTTGCAGTGAGCCGAGGTCGCACCACTGCGCTCCAGCCTGGCGCCTGGTGATGGAGTGAGACTCTGTCTCAAAAAATTAAAAAAAAATAAAATAATAATAATAAATAACTAGTTGAGCAACGCCCAGATTGATCTTTTCCATGAAATCAGAGTTTCTTAACCTTAACACTATCAGCATTACAGATTAAATTATTTATTCTTTACTGTGGGAGTTGTCTTGTGCATAGCAAGATGTTTAGCTGCACTCTTGGTATCTACCCACTAGATGCCAGTAGCACCCATCTCTCAAATGTGGCAATCAGAACTGTCTCCAGACATTGCCAAATGTCTATCAGGGAATCAGGTAAGCAAATTTATCCCTAGTTGAGAATCACTGCACCAAAGGCCTAATTCATGAGCACTATGTGGTCAGACATAGAACTGGATATTTAGGATTGAAGATAAATAAGGCAAAGGAAGTTAGGGAGATAAGGAAATAATTATAATAATGCGGAATGGAGCACTATTTTTCTTAGAAAGTTATGTAGAAATATAAAAAACAAAAATGTCACCAGCTGTTGACTAGCACATGGAATGAAGGGGGCCCCAAGCCCAACATAAGGCATGAGCACAAGCTCTCAATGTGAGAGAGACCTGAAGTTTGAATCCAGCTTTGTTCCCATGTTTCCCGTGACCTTGAGCATGTTTTTCACTGTCTCTAACCTTCAGTTTTCTCCTCTGTTTGAAGAAGGGATTTATACTTCATGGCTGTTGGAAGCATTAATTACAGATATTGTGTAGTCAATAAGCAGAAAGCCAGTGAGCCCTTAATGTAAAATTAGTTTCTGTTATTATTTTAAAATCTTTTATTAGAAATAAATGGCTGTATATGGAAGTCAAGAAAGTGGGCCTTGGATTTGGATTATTTGTTTCAGATCTCTATCATTTAAATTTGCCTCTCAGATTCTTCATTTATCAAATAGCAATGATATGAGTGCCAGTTTCATAAGGAAATTGGGAAGATCAAATGAGTTATTTTTATGTAAAACACCCGTAGGTATACATTTAATATATTTTAAGATGCACTTTTTTTATATTTTAATATGTTCAAAATTAGGAATCATCTTATCATAGATGGCATATCATAGTTGATTTGGTCATTTTTTCCTTTCCTTAACTCAGTGAAAAAGTACTGTTTATCTTGGAGTCAATTCTACCTTGGATTCAGTGACAGAAAATACTATTACATGATTTAAAATGATGAGACTGAACAATACATTTTGACTTCTCTATTTATTAAACATAACACCTTTTGACCAGGCACCCAAGTTACAAGCCTCAGTATTACTTTTAACCTCTCTTTTTCTAATAACACTGACATACAATTATATTCTGATTAAAAAAAAGAAAAAGGTTTTCCTGTATTAATGTCTATATTTGTGTAACCCACAGAAAATACCTCAATGTATTCCCTGAACGATATTTCACACAGCTTCCTACCAGGTATGCATACTCCCATACTTTCTCTGTTCCAAGCTACTCTATCTTTAAGGATCAATTTTTAGTCGGGTCCTGTGGCTTATGCTTGTAATCCCAGCACTTTGGGAGGCCAAGGCGGGTAGATCACAAGGTCAGGAGTTCAAGACCAGCTTGGCCAAGATGGTGAACTCTCTCTACTAAAAATGCAAAAATTAGCCAGGCGTGGTGGTGGGGGCCTGTAATCCCAGCAACTAGGAAAGTTGAGGCAGGGAATTGTTTGAACTCAGGAGGCAGAGGTTGCAGTGAGCCAAGATCGCACCACTGTACTCCAGCCTGGGCAACAGAGTGAGACTCCATCTCAAAGAAAACAAATAAAATCAATTTTCTAAAAGTAGACACAAAGATACATTTCTATTCAATGTGCTTCAATTAATCCCCATTTTATGATGTATTCCATATAAACACTTTGCTTGGAGTTAAAGGCTTTCACAATAGAACCTCAACTAACCTTTGTGGCTTTAAGTGCCCCTCCTCTACATTCCAGGCAAATGGAATCACTAATTGTTGGCCTACACTTTCCAAAGCTTTTTCATCCTGCTCTCTTCTTTTGAAATAGTCTTTGCAGCTCCACTTAGGAAAATTCAGTTTTCCCTTTAGACCTAACCCTAGTGTCATATAGGAAGACTATCTTTTATTTTTTGAAGGCATAAAGAGCCTCAAATATCATAGTTTTTTATAGCTTAACTTATTTGATAATGTTATGCATATCTCATACTCTTTACAAAAATCCTTGAGAATCATCTCATCTTTTTTATTTCTTAGATTTTCAACACAATATTCAATGACTAGAATTATTTTTGAAACAATTCTTGATATAAATATTCGATTAGTCTACATGGGAGATTTGGGGCTTTTCTTTGAGAAAATCAGCTATATTTCTTACTATAAATTATATTCATAATGAAGATAAAAACATTTTCTTTCTCACTTTTAAACAATCTCTTAAAAAGAGATAACAGGTCGATTTCACTTTTTGTTTCTGATATTTGTGGTGGTAAATATTTGGAAAACCTGTGAGAAAATGTGAGTTAGTGGTTGGAATGTTCAGGGCTTTAATTGGACATAATTTTTTTGAGAATCACTGTACTGAGCGTCTTAACTGGTGAGTACCATGAGTAAGACATAGGACATAGTTTTTATAACGACTGCCATTTATTTAATGAATTGCAATGATATGGCATACCCAACCAGATATTCTTTATAAAGGTTTCAAATTCTATACTGATGAATGAGTTGAAAGGTATTATAAAACCTTTTGTATTTTTACCATCATACTCATAAGAATAACCAGCAGAATTTTTATACTGAGATCTTGCCATGATGTTATCCCACAGAGTTATATGATGAGTCACTTCTCAGAAGGGACTTTTAATTTCTTGGCAAGGATTCACTGTGCCCTAGTGCTAACCTCCCACCTCCAAGTAAGGCCTTTTACAATGAAGTACCACTGAGTTATACTATATAACAACTAAAACTGAAATTCCGCCCCCCTCCCCGCCCCCCCGCCCCCGCTGCAAAAACAATGCCTTTACTGAAGTGGATTAGTTTATACTCTGAAATACTTTGAAAGTATTTGCCTTCTCATCCCTTATCTTTGGCAATTATGTCCTCTTCACAAACTAATAGAGGTAAATTCCGTATTCGTGTCATTGTAATACTGGGTCTCAGAAATTTGTGTTTTTCTTCCTTCTCTTTTAACTCATACCAGTTAATTAAAATAATTGTATCAAATAGCAACATTTCCTGATTTCATAGTTTTAAGAAAAATTTTTTAAAAATTTACTGGGTAGAAAATATATAGTCTAAAACTCAATCTTACCTGCTGACTCATAACCATCCACAGAACTGTTGATAGCCAAATATTATCAAGAAAATAGCAAAAATTGTACTCTTCACACCTGTTGATTTATTTTTGAAGAAATTGTTTTTATTTCTTCCAAATAGTTGCATTCTTTTTTAAAAAAATATGTTTAAAATTTTTTGTGGGTACATAACAGAGCACATGAGATATTTTTGTTTGAGTTTTGTTTGTTTGTTTGTTTTTTGAGACAGATTTTCCCTCTTGTTGCCCAGGCTGGAGCGCAATGGTGCTATCTTGGCTCACTGCAACCTCTAGCTCCCAGGTTCATGAGATTCTCCTGCCTCAGTCTCCCAAGTAGCTGGGACTACAGGCATGCACCACCAAGCCCGGCTAATTTGTTTTGTACTTAGTAGAGACAGGGTTTCATCATGTTTGTCAGGCTGGTCCCAAACTCCTGACCTCAGTTGATCCACCCACCTTGGCATCCCAAAGTGCGAGGATTGTAGGTGTGAGTCACTGCGCCCAGTTGAGATATTTTGATACAAGCATGCAGTGTGAAATAAGCACATCATGGAGAATGCGGTATCCATCTCCTCAAGCATTTATTCTTTGAGTTACAAATAATCCAGTTTCATTCTTTAAGTTATTTGAAAATATACAATTAAGTTATTATTGACTATACTCACCCTATTTTAGTACACTGAAATTTGGTCTGAGAACTCTGTTAGGCAGTGAATGTGAAAGAAGACAAACTATCAATGCTCTAGAAGAGTCCATCATTCTAGATTTACATACAGTCTTCCCTCGGAATCCACTGGGGATTAGTTTCAGGACTGCCATCCCTGCAACGCTGAAAATACCAAAATCTTAGGACACTCAAGCCCTTTACATAAAATAATGTAGTATTTGCATGTAACCTATGTACATCCTCCTGCATACTTAAAATCATCTGTAGATTATCATATCTAATATAATATAAATGCTATGTAAATCATTGCAATACCGTAATTTTATTTGTATTACTTTTATTGTTTTTTTTTTTGTTTGTTTTTTAATGGTTTTTTTAATCAGGATTGGTTAAATCCAATATGTGGCACCCATGGATGGAGAGGGCCAATCATACTCTGTTTTTTAATGGTTTTTTTTAATCGGGATTGGTTAAATCCAATATGTGGCACCCATGGATGGAGAGGGCCAATCATAATTTCTTGGCAAGGATTCTTTTTACTTTTTTTCTTTTTTAACTTTAAAAAAAAGTTAAAAACTTTTTTAACTTTAAAAAAAGTTACCTTTTTAACTTTTTTCTTTTTACCTTTTGTTTAGAGTTAACTTAAGAACCTAGGTACTGGGGAAGAGTGTCTGGAAACCTTTATAAAGAATATCTGGTTGAGAATACCATATCATTGCAATTCATTAAATAAATGGCAGTTGTTATAAAAACTATGTCCTATGTCTTACACATGGTACTCGCCAGTTAAGACATTCAGTACAGTGATTCTCAAACCATATATGGATGGAGAGGGCCAATCAATACTACAATACGACTCTTTCAGCAAGCACTTCTTTAGCTGCTGATATGTTTCCAGTAAAATTATTTTTTCTTACCCAATACAGTGTTGAGAAGAAAAGAATGTAAGTTAAAATAATCCACAAGAACAAGATTTGTTTTAAATTTTGTCTCAATAAGCAGTAGAAAATAATGATTTTAAAGGAAAAGAAACTTATTTATTTGTCATAATAAACAAACATTATGGGAAATAAGTGCCCCCATAATAAAAGTTTTCAAATCTTTAACGTGTGCTTTATTATACAGATGTATTCTCTGACTTTATGATAAAAATTATACTTCCAGGGAAACATATGCTAGGCTGTATTTTCCTTATCTTCAATCCCAAATTAAGAATGAAGAAAAGTTGTTTACACTCAGCACCGTTATATAGTAGCCAAGAGTGTGACCTTTGAAACCAGACATTCTAGGTCCCTTACTTGGTGAGTGACGTTAGCATATTTACCCTCTCTGCATATCAGTTTTCATCTTTATTTTATAGGTATAATATTGTTTACATCATAGCATTTTCTACAGATAAAAGAGTACTATTGCAAAATGCTTAGAGTAGTTCTGGTATACAGTAAGCATTATGTAAATATCATTTATTAATATTATATTTATGGGAAAGGAAAATGCAGTCAGAAACAGCTATTTTGAATTAAAAGTGGCTTTTTAAAAATAACAGCCTAAGTAGGCATTCAGGGTCAAGAACAATTTCGAATGAAAAATGTGCCTGAAATATACATAAGTTTACAAGATGTATTCTATACATAACATGTGGTTGTCATTGGATAATAGATAAATGAGTAACATTAATTTTCTTCTTTAGGTCCATCTATTTCAATTTTCTTATTTATTTTCTTCTTCTATTGAAAAAAAATATTACCATGCTTCTCTAATTGTTTTGAGTGGTTGCCACAGAATCACACAATTTCAGAAGTCGAGGACAGCATCGAAACCATTCATCCAATATAGTTTGCATATATGGACCCTGGTACTCAGACATGTTACATGAATTGCTTAAAAATAACATAATGAATTATTGCAGAGCTGGGATAAGAACATTATCTCTTAAATTATATTTTACCTTTTAGCCTCACCTTACAATTCAACTTATTAAGAATAATAACAAAAATCAGAAATATATTTTTAGAATAACCCCTGGGGTGATTAAACTTTATTTTCATGATTCTAACCACAAATTGTCTTATGAACACAAGTATTTGTGTCAATATAATTAATTAAGCAACTTTTTTCCTTTTACCTTTTGTGTAGAGTTAACGTAAGAACCTAGGTACTGGGGAAGAGTGTCTGGAATGGTGACTCCTTCTACCTGTGTGATACAGAGTGATATGAGAGCCATCTTCTGATAAGCCTCTGGCTTGCCCTACAGTTTGGTTGAAGGTAAAATGTTGCCCTCATCGACACCTCAGCCTAAATGAATGTGCTAACATCCACACTTTGATGGAAGAAGTACACCTATTGTGGCTCCTGTTTTGGACATTACACACATGCCAATGACAGGTGGCACACAGACAGATCTGTTTGCTCTGCATCCTGGCACCTGGTCTTGGCTCTGCCCACACACTACACAAGAGCTGACAGTGAATGGACAGCAGAGCATCTCTGACTTCAAGGCATTTCATATTCCAAGTGTGCTCCAGCTTGTTAGTTGACCATTGGCCAGAACCCAAATTGGATCCAGTTCCAGCATTGTTCCTAAGCTGAGATTCTTAACAGATGGGCCAATGTGGTCACAGGACTAGGCAACTTGCACTCACCACCCTAGGAGGCAATTAGCTTTGTGTTAACAGCAACTATTAGCACCTATTTGATGAAAACACAGAAAAACTGCCATTCTGTCATCCCTTTGAAAGTTGCCAATTAATTCTGTTTGTAAAAACAAAATATATATTTTCAGTTTCCAAGAAGGTAAACTCGAAGTGCTTTACGTTTAAATTTTTATAATGTCAAGACATTTTACATGTGGCTTACGAGGTTGCTCTAAAAATTACCTTAATTCTATTGCTGTATAATATGTTTATTTAGTTATTCATAATATAGTATTTCTAACCAATTAGATAATTGGTTTATATCTAAATATAAGTTTATATCTAAAATATAAAATTTATAGGTGACTCAAATCCTTAAATAATTGCTAATCATATAATTATCATGCCCCCTTGTTTAAAATAGAGATCTCATCCTAGACAGATTTTAAATCCAGTTCTGGCCCTAATGCTTATTAATGTGCGGCCTGAAAAACCTAACTTGTTTAGGCTTCTGTTTCCATAACCCTCAAATAGGAGTAATATTATGCTGTAACACTGTTCTTTAAAATAATGGAATTCATATAAGTAATAAGCATTTATTACATTGCAAGACACATGGTAAGTCCTCCCTAAATACTTGCTTTTAACATTATGCCATCTTTTTATAATAATGGTTTTATTCTTATTTACCCACAGACAAACAAAACAGTATGTGCGAAATGTGAAGGTCTAAGCCCAGGTATCTGATTGCACTGGGGCTAACACATAATTCCAGGAGAAGGTATAGCTTACGAAAGATAGAAAATGCATGGCAACTTTTAGACTACGCAGGGTCACTAGAAGCATTTATAAATGAATCTATATAATTTAAAAGCATAAGTGATATCTATTTAAAAATAATATTTTGTGTGTTTCTATGGAAATCATATGGTCAAAGACAGCAGAATGTGTCATTATATACAAATTATGTATTTCATATTTTTTAGCATTATTTTTTCCTTGTACTTAAATGGAAAATTAATAAATGTCACCAATCAGGTGGATTTGTAAAACCGAGGCACCATGTTTGGGCATCCATTGTACAATGTATACAGTGCTTTGAAATGGTTATATCATTTTAATAGCTCTTTGAGTTAGAATATATGACATAATTCTTCACCCTCTAAAATGAGTTAAAGTCAGTCCCCCACATTGCTGGTCCATATTTTCAGGATGTAAAGCACAAAGTTTAAATAGCTTCTTCAAGCTTACATTCCTAGTTTACAGTGAAGAAATGTGTCAAATATCATTTCCAGATAATGGGAGTATAAATAAACTAACTGTTCAAACAGTAGCAGAATAAGGCCTCAAGTCCAAAACCCCTTGGCCATAGCCTATATATTTTTTATGCTATTGTAATTTGTATTAAAAGATCCCACAGTAATTTCCCATGTAGTTTCTAATTGTTTTCAGACAGACATGGCTAAGACATCTGTACAGCATAAAAAAGAAAGATTTTTGATTCATACTTTTCTTTAGATTTCTGACCTTTAGGAACCAGTCCATTTTTTAGATGTAATTTACAATATTTTATATATATTGTTTCTCTCTTGTTCTTAGTATTTCCTTTTTTCTTCTTCTTCTTTTGCTAAGACCATTTCACTTGCCCAGTCTTTACCAGCCAACCTAATCAATATGGTTATTTATCAGGAGCCCAAATTACCACATGTCCTTGATGCATACACTATATGTGAGGACTGCCAATCGCCTCTGCAGGGTACTTGTTCACCATCTCTGTGTCCAGACACACATGCTCTAAACAATAGAGCTTCCAAACAATTAATCTAAAAACATTTCCAGAGCTAAGAGAAAAGAGCCACTTTACAAAAATGCCATCCAAAAAAAAAAAGAAGAAGAATTATAAATGGTTCCATTCAGTTTCTTTTCTTAAAGAATCATGTGTTTATGCAAATCTCACATTTCATGGAACTAAAAACTCTGAAAATTCTCTCTCTTAAAATACACTTGCACTTTAGAAAAGGAAATTTTGTCAGTGGGTTAAGGAAAATTGATGGAATTTTACTCTCTTTATCTTGAAACTTTTATTTCCTACTCTCTTTTCTATTTTATGAAAAATTCATTAATTATATCCACTATGTGTAAGCCATCAAGTGCATTTAGAATTTGCAGGCATACATAAGAATGTAAATGGCATATTCTATTTCCTTTTTCCTCTGACAAGCTATTATGAACATTCCTTTCTCTACTGTGGAAGAGGGAAGTTCTTATTGAGAAAGTTAGTGTCACTTTAGAATTAGTTTAGAAAAAAAAATGAAATAAAAAAGATCATGGAGCTAATGGTAATATGCTGAAATTATATAACTGATGAGAGATATTAAATCTCCTGTTTACAGTTCTTTGAAAGACTGCTAATAATTAAATGAAATACAAACTCTGCTGACATGCAGAGATGGGAATTCACAATTAGATTAATCACACTAACTCATATCCAAGTTCTGGGAGGGATTTTTTAAAAATTTCTCATTCATATTAAATTGAACAGAATAATGCAGTGTTATCATATTTCAATTTATTTTTATATCTATGGTTACAAATTTATTATTTATATTATTTTATATTGTTTATGTCATGTTACTTGTGTTATAGTAATGTTTCTTCATGTTATAAGGTTTTGTTTTTTTCTTTTTTGAGATGGAGTCTAGCTCTGTTGTCCAGGCTGGAGTGCAGTGTTATGGTCTCGACTCACTGCAACCTTCACCTCCCAGATTTAAGTGATTCTCCTGCCTCAGACCCCCAAGTAGCTGGGATTACAGGCATCCACCACCATGCCCAGCTAATTTTTGTATTTTTAGTAGAGATGGTGTTTCACTGTGTTGGCCAGGCTGGTCTTGAACTCCTGACCTCATGAACCGCCCACCTTGGCCTCCCAAAGTGCTGGGTTTATAAGCATGAACCACTGTGCCTGGCCATAAGTTTTTACAGAGTTTCAGCACATAAATATATTTATGTAACAAAAATATACAATAAGCCTATGTTATGATATAACATGGCATAAGATAGAATCTCACCTCATTAATTATAAATACTGGCAACTTCTATCACATAAAACACTTTGTGAAAAGATGTATTGAAGGCACTTAATCAACAGAGTACTAATAAGCAAAATGCTGTATATTTGCCTGCAAAAGATAGACAGTACCCAAGAAATGACTAGAACTACTCCAGTTTACTTTCTTTACTGTATCCAGAATGTAAATACTTTTCCACATTGTCCAATCTCACTAATATAAAACAAAAACTAAAGAACTGATAACAGTTCATTCACCTTGTTTAAAATGACTTATTTTTTCAATGTATTGAAATGTTCTAGAAAACAGTATTGATACTTGGCACAGAATCAGTACGCTTCCTGAAATATTCAGTTGTGAAACCGTAATATCTTCAGAAGTCTCTACAAGGAATTAAGTTTGGCAGTAATGTGAATAATGTAAAGACTCCTTCCAATTTTGTCCCTTGGTCACGTGGAAAATGTCCACATAAATAACTTTCCCTAGTTGAGCACAAGGGTAATTGTTAGACTTGCTATGCTTCCTACCTCACTAAAACATTTATCTTTTCAGAAAATGTTTTAATACATCTCACCAAGAGTCTGTTGTAATTTCATTAAAGGTAGTTACTGAGAAAGGTCAGGAGTTTAAGACTAAATAAAAGAGACATATCAGTACTACTTAAAAAATATTTTCAAGGCAAGGGGAAAAAAAAAACTCCCTTAATTCATCTCTGGTTACTGAAAGGTTGACACAGATATCTTCTGTGTTAAAGGTTTTAATATCTCTCACAGTATTTCATAAATTTAAACCTGAATTGAAAAGCTTTTCTTGTCTCCAAAAGAAAAATAGTCACATATTACTTACATATTAATTACAGGCTACACAGCTGCCTACGAAGCTTTCATATAAATGTGTTAAGCATGAACCACTACACAAACCCTACTCAAGTTTCATTAACTGTTAAGCCAAGGAAATGCCATCCACCACACCAATTGCTTATACAGGAACATTGGCCATCTCCCTAGTTTGAGACCAAAATAATGTAATAGAATCAATGTTGTTTATTTAGTTTATGGTTGGTTAAAAGTTATTACTGTTATTCCTCACCAAGGAGAGGGGTCTCTCTCCCTCTCATTACGCATAAGTGAGGCTTAGGATAATACATACAAATCGAGGAATGAATAAACTCCTCCGAAACATCACTTAAAGACTGAGAATTCAAGAAAAAGTACATGCGTCTATCATGATGAAAATGCTGACCTCAGTTCCTGTATTCCACTTATCCTTGCTTTAAGCCTTTCTAGCAGAACAATTTCAAGCTTACACAGCACTTCTGTTTGCCTAATATTTTAAAAATATTTCACTAGTTACACAAAGTACTACAATAATATCTTGCCGATAAATAGAACAAAGAGGCCAAGACTTGAAAATGTTTTAAAGAGAGTTAGTGAAGGTGAGATTTCTCAGGTTTTCAACCTTGTTTAGTGGCCTTGATATAGTGCCTTCTGAAAATGTAGCTTTAATGCTGTTGGCTAATTTATATGTATCATTTGTACATGGAAACAAATGAATTTGGCAAGATTTGGAGAACAGTGTAACCACTAAAGTTGTCAGGTGTATGATCTAACACCTACATTAAGCTGGAAATAATCAAACTAGGCACAGTTAAGTTTTATTTTACCTTAATTAAGAAACATAGACATGTTAAAATGCAATACACACTTAAAACAATTCTCTATTTTTAAACCTTTTTTCAACTTGCTCTTGTTCAATGTTTGAAAATTAACAGGGTCACCAGTGCTGTTACATGGATATAATGTATCCCCTGATACAATGTGATAAGAAGAGCATGTCATCTCTATGGTATTCTTTCTAAAAACCTATAAACCCAGTCTAATCAGGAGAAAACACCAGACTAATCCAAGTTTGGGGGACATTCAATAGCATACCCAGCCAGTACTTCCCTTTAGGGTTGTTAAGGTCATGAGAACTAGAAAACACTAAGAACTTGTAACAGCCAGAGGAGACTGGAGAGACGTGAGAACAAATGCAGAAGTCTATGATACTCAACTGATTAACGACCTGAACTGGACTGGAGTAGAAAGAGGACAATGGGGAAAACCTGGGAGATCCAAATAACGTATATACTTTACGTAATTATTACGTATCAAGGTTTGCTCATTAGATGTGACAAGTGTTTTATAGTCATGTGAGATATTGACAAGGAAAACTGGGTGCAGGGCATATGGGAACTCTGTGCTAACTGTGTAACTTTCCTGTAAGTCAAAATTATTCCAAATCTAAAGGTGTTTAAGGTTTCAAAGGACAAGGCCATAGACTCCCAGTTATTGAAAATAAACCTTTGTTTACACTAGGATAAATTTTACTTTAGAATTAATCTCTTCACCTTACATCAACATTGTAAAATTATTCATTATGTGCTCTCAAATTTGTAGAAATATATTGATTATATCTAAAGGATGGACAGAATAATTAAATAGTGTAAACTCCCCTTGTTTTCTATCCCGCTTCTCCAATGAGATGGCATGAAAAGCCTCACATTTACAAACCTCTTCTAATACCATTCCTTCAAAGACAGATGTCTGGCATTAAAATGATAAAAGAAACACAGTGATGACTTTCCCTATTACATAGGCTGAAAAACTAACTGAATTAATGTTTGCACTTGTTTTATTCCTGTAGATTGCAAAGAACCTCTCAGGAACTATTATAAATGGTTGGTACATTTGAATCCAGTGCATTCAATTCATGAGTGACATGTCTTTTAAAGTAAAGTATCCTATCATATCTTGGGATTTATAAAATTGATATTTTAAAATGAATGTTTACATTTAGGAAAGTACTGATAGCAGTGAAAGCACATAAAAGGTATATAGCTTCTATGGAAGCATGTTTAATATCAGTCAGTGGAATGAAATAAAGTTTTGGTCTGTTTTGTTTTTCTTTTTGAGACAGAGTCTCACCCTGTCACCCAGGCTGGAGGGCAGTGGCACCTTCTTGGCTCACTGCAACCTTTGCCTCCCGGGTTCAAGCGATTCTCCCTACTCAGCCTCCCAAGGATCTGGGGTTACAGGCGTACACTACCACGCCTGGCTAATATTTTGTATTTTTAGTAGAGACAGGGTTTCGCCATGTTGGTCAGGCTGGTCTCAAACTCCTGAACTCAGGTGATCCACCTGCCTTGGGGCTGGGATAACAGGTGTGAGCTGGGAATACAGGTATGAGCCACCATGCCAGGCTATAATTTTTTTTTTTTGAAAAGAAAAACTAGAAAAACCTAGCCTGTACAATTTTATGCAAACAATAATTGTAGCATGCATAATGGTTTTAATATCAGCAGGTAGAACTAGCAGGAAGGCATAACAAGTCTTAAAGATAAAATTACTTGTATTAAAAGAAACAAAAAAAAAACCACTCAGATGACTTCTTTGATTCTAAATGGCAAGGTCTTAGGGAAATTTATACAACAAAAAAGTTAAAATTATTTTTATCTATAATGACAGGTATTTTTTAATACAGGTGAGAGTTTGAGAGATTGGGTTTGAGGGTTTTGTGATCAGAACAATAAGAAAGAGATGGAAGAGAGGGGCTCCATGAAGAGATGACAAGGAAGAAAGTGAGCGGAGGTCCCTGTGTTAGAAATCCCCTATGTGGGCCAGGCGCAGTGGCTCATGCTTGTAATCCCAGCACTTTGGGAGGCCAAGGTGGGTGGATCACGAGGTCAGGAGATCGAGACCATCCTGGCCAACATGGTGAAACCCCGTCTCTGCTAAAATACAAAAATTAGCTGGGCATGGTGGCACATGCCTGTAGTCCCAGGTACTTGGGAGGCTGGGGCAGGAGAGTGGCTTGAACCCAGGAGGCGGAGGTTGCAGTGAGCCGAGATCCTGCTACTGCACTCCATCTCAAAAACAAACAAAAAGGAAAAAAGAAAAACAAAAAGAAATCTTCTCTGTGAAAAAAGATACCAACTACTTGCTACTATTTCAGTGTTGTGCGGGCTTCTCCTTTATTCCAGGACTTACAGTCGCTCACATGCAATAGTCTTTTGTTAGTTATGCTTTGGGCCATGGAGGTAACAAATGGTATCCCCAAGAGGGTGAAGCATGAGAATAGGGCAGTCATTGATGGAAGGAAGGAGGGCGCATTCTGCGGGAACAGAACAGTATGCCTCAAAGGGTCCAGGGGGAAAGAAGGCACCCAGGAATCCCTGGCATCTGGAGATAAGAGGCGGAATAAAGAATCAAGCATTAACTGAGATATTCATTGAAAGAGTGACATTGAAAGCCTGGCGGACTTCAATATACAAACAGGAAATATGTGGCTTGCATATGTAAAAATTCCATGAGTGAAAATTCCCCAGGATGCAGGCGTGTTTGGCGGTGGCCTGTAGCTGTTCTTCTCTTTCCTAATGATTCGCTGGTTATCTAAGAGTCTCCCATCCGCAGGACGCTCTCTTACCTTCCTCTTGGCAGGTCCGAATCATCCTTTTTCCACCGCACAGTTGGTTGAGGATCTCCTTGGACTTGACAACGAAATTCTACAGTTTCTTCCTCCAGCACCACCTGGTTAATTGGCCTCCTGAGAAATGTGGGTCGTTCTTGAAAAAAATAAAATAAAACAATGGTAGAATTTGATAAAATATTATGCATGTTTTAAGTATATTGTGAAAAAAGCAAAGGTAACCTAATTTACTTTTGGTATACAGGTACCTAATGGTACCACAGCTATGTCCTAATAAGGACTTGTGAATCCAACATAATTCAATAAAATAAAATATTTTGGAACAAAGGAATAGCTAGGGTTTGCATATAAGACTATTCAATCTTTGGAAAAAAATTTTAAATTGATTTTTTGTTGAATACCTGAGCTAAATCAGGTGGATCCTATCATTAAAAAAAATCAGAGCACTGAATTCTACAGGAAAAACAGAGATTAAAAATGATTACAATCATCTATTATCGGGGCTCAAAGTGAGAAAACTAAAAGTTGAAAGGGATAAAAAATTAAAAAAAAACACACAAATATCAACATTCCTCAAGAATGCTAGAGAAAACAAAAAAATGTGTACTTTCACACATACATATTACCTATATGTTCCCACTTAGGCTATGATTTTATAAGGACTCAATATTTCGATGATTATTTTAACTTCATTTATGAAACACTGTCTCCCTGATTTTTTTTCTTAAGTGCAAAGACTGTCATTATTAATTATTGCAAACAATTTATTTATCAGTTTTTTGATGTTTTCTCCAAAGGTCTTCTCCTAAGTTTTTGAGATATTTACCCATTTTTATGTTACTTAATTTTATGTTTTTTTTTTATGTCTTCAGTGCTCAGTTTTACTGTTTTCGTCCTTCCTTCCTTTATTTATCTGTCCTTGGCTCTATTCAATTGTATTCTAGCTCTCTTTTACATAAAGCTAGAGAAAAATAATCCTTATCCATAAGAACCTTTTCCTGTCCGTAAGAATCTTAGCCTCTGAGGATACAAAACAAAAAGTAGTTTTATGTATCACCAAACACTGGCATTCCTTGTCCAATTTCTTCCCTTTTTGATAATAGACTGACACTGAAAAAATTATCATTTAAATTTGATTAGCCTATGTCTGCAAATCACAAACAAATTCAATATTGCTACTTACTGAGGTAGAAAGAGAACTAAGCCAAGGAAAAGAAAGATGAGATCCATAGGAAGCTGACAATTTATCTGGCCATCTGGACATATTTAGCCACCTAGGACTTTAGTTTCAAACCTTCTAATTTAAAATTCTGTATACAGTGGCACAAAAACTAAAATGCATTTAGCAGGAAACATTCCAAGAAAATAAATTGCTTCAAATAATGTATGTTAAGAGTATAGAATAAGAGTATTTGATTTTATTGACTAAATCAAGATCCATATTTACGAAACAAATGTATAAGTCACAAGATAAATATTTTATTGCAATAAAATCAACTATCATTGGCATTTAGAAGGAAGACAATTGTATCTTTCCAGAGAATTTGACTGTAAGGATAAAAATTTTCTTGATGGAGCTGAAAAACACAACACGAGAACTTCGCGAAGCATGCACAAGTTTCAACAGCCGAATTGACCAAGCAGAAGAAAGGATATCAGAGGTCGAAGATCAACTCAATGAAATAAAACAAGAAGGCAAGATGACAGAA